>JASDQU011376669.1:0-13863 GCA_032191745.1 Picea mariana
ACAAAATCTATCAAGGTCCATTGTTTATCCTTGATCACCCACGATTCGGCTTATTTCTTTGCCATAATAACACTTGTAATTACAGACTGGGGGAAACAGGGGTGTTACAACACCCACATTGTGCTATTTGGCAAACAATGATGATTGGTGAGTTTCAATGTTTGTGTTTAGATAGCTTTATGTATTGACAATATTATATATGATGTATTGGTTGGTGATGTTTCTTAGATATTTGATGAGTTTTTATTAGCATATAGTTATGAGACTTATTGGGGCATGATAGTTTGGAAATTATTATAATGTTTGAGTTATTCATTGATGACTTGTATGAGATTATTTAGGTTAATAATTGATTGGGTGTTTATTGATTCTATGATTGCTAGTTCACTGTGTTTTGACATGTTTAGGTTATGACCACTATTAGGACTTACACTAACATTGGTTAGATGTTCAATTCATCCCAATATTTACATATGTTGTTGATTAAGTGCTCCTTAGGCTTGAAGAATCCTTGAGCATCCTTGGTCTTGTCCCTTCCAGGCTAGGAGGGGTTTGGATTTGATTTAGCAATGTTGGAGAAGTATTTATGATTTAAACATTACCTTGTATTTATATTAAAATATTTAAGCCCTTAAGAACTGATTATGTGAAGTATAAGGCACCGTGTGACTTGGGGTTCAAAACTAAAACCTAACTACTTTACTTAACCTATATCTCTATATTTTTCTAATGTAACCACGCATGGGAAACCTCTAGAGACTTCAAACTTGAAATAGTGAAAGTAGACTCCTGGAACAATAGGGGATTGGACAAAAAGTACAAGGAATAACCACTGAGGGATTTAATCGGGTCTAAAAAACCATCTATAGTCCTCATATATGAGACTAAAATTGAAGACTATGAGATGTTAGAAATAGGGAAGAGACAATGGAGATCGATTTTAGGAGCAATGGTAAGAGTAAGAGAATATTTAAGAGGTTTATGCACTCCATGGGATAGTTTAGTTTTTGAGCTAGTTCATACCCATTTCACTTAGCATTGGGTGTTAGTAAGTGTCACCCACTGAGCTATAGGGAAGAGAATTCAGATATTCAACATCACATGCCAATCCATTATATGGAAAAAGAGGAATATTGGCAAACATTGCATGCAATGAAGGATTTTGAATATGTAAAGAACACCATAATAACAAGAGACTTAAATACGGTTCTATCGTCCAAGGAAAAGAGTGGGGGAAGTATAGTAATATATCCATTCAATGAATGTATGGAGGATCTAATATCCAATTGAGACATGTTTGATATTAAGCCAAAAAAGGGGAAATTTACATGGACGAACAAGAGGTTGGGGCTAGGTCACATAGAAACTAGAATCGACTGCTTCCTTATCTATAATGATTTCTTTCTAGAAAACCAATTCATCTCTTCTAATATCATTTCATCTGGAATATCTAATCACATATCAATACCACTCACAAAAATATCAGTCCAATCCCATTTAGATTTAATCTACTACGATTACATGATCTAAAATCTTCGGAGGTCATTTCAGAAACTTAAAGCAAGCTAGTAGTGGGATCTCCATCCTTTGTGTGGGAATATACATTAAGGATTGTCAAACATGAATTAAAATAATATACCAAGTGATCCTTTATTCCCCCAACCCAAGAAAGGTGTGGCATCCAAAATAAACTCAGTTGTCTTCAATCAAGATTGGAAAATGAGGAAGTGAAAAAACAAGGATTAATGGAAGAAAAATACTTATGTAGCATATTGCATAAATAAAATAGGAATATGAGGATATATGGCATTTGAAATCTTGAAGTATCTGGTTGAAGTTTGGAGATAAGAAAACCAATTTTTTTCATAAATAGGCAAAAGCAAGTTTGCAAATAAATGTAGTAAAAAAAAAAGCCTAGAGGATGGGGAACACCTCACTGATTTTGAAGCTATAAAGGAAAAAAACTATATGCATTTCAAGGATCTCTACTCGATAGAGGATGAGGTTGATCCAGGAGATATTACAACAATGCTTCAAGGAATTCTAGATTTGGTGACCACTAAGGAAAATACATACCTAACCAAAGAAATAAAGGATGAAAGGATCATAAGGGTGATTTGGGAGATAGAGATAGATAAATCTCCAATCCTAAATGGGTTCTGAGTACACTACTTCAATGCATGATGGAGTATCATCAAGCAATATTTGAGACATATGATGAACTAGTCTAGGAATAATGTCAAGCGTGGAGGGAATACCAAGCCCCTTTTCTAGATTTCATCCTACTTCTTTATGCAATTACTCTTACAAAAATATTGGAAAACATGATGAAAAATATTCTCCCAAATATTGTTTGATACAACCAAGGTGGATTTATTCATAAGAGGCAAATCATTGACAATTTCATGTTGCTACAGGAAGCAATCCACTGAAGCAAAGAACACAAAGAAAAAAATAAAATATATTATAAATATGGATATGGAAAATTCTTTTGATTGGGTATTTCATTCGTTTATGTTTGAAGTCTTACATAATTTTTTTTTTTGAAGAATCCTTTATTTAGTGGGTGAAGGCCTACATAGGATCCCGTTGGATTGTCCCCTTGGTGAATGACAAACACACCCCCTTCTTTATGACCAAGAGAATATTGAGACAATGATGTACATTGTCTCCTCACATTTATTTAATTGTGGAAGACTCTCTAAGTCAAAGATTGGAGCATGAGAGAATAGTTGGAAATATTCAAGGAATTCATATTGTCATAGGTGCCACAAAAATCGACCACTTTCAACTTGCTTACAACACTCTCCTCATGGGGGGGGGGGGATACACTATAATACTTGAAAGGTTTAAATCAATGTTGGATCAATCCTTGAATGCTTCAAGAGGTAGAATAAATAAAGGAAAAATTCAAATTTATGGATGGAATGTGATTACTCATCTATCCTAAATTAGACATCTTTCGAGTATCTTGGAATGTGAATCTCAATAGGCAGTTTGGCCCTATTAGTCTAGAAAAATACCATCACCAAAATTAAAAATAGAATGCAGTAGTGGGGCTCCCAATGGTTAAATCTTGTAGGAAGATTGGTATTAATGAAATCAATATTATCACCCTTGTCAATATATCAAAGCTCAAAACTATTGGATCCAATTAGGATAATATAGTAGATTCAGAAATAAATCTGAAAATTCTTGTGGCAAGGACATACTAATACAACAACTTTCATCTTGTAAATTGGAATAAGACTAATATTTTCAAAGGAAAATAAAGGCTCGAATATTAAGGATATAACATTCATAAATATTTCACTAGGAGAAAAAAATCCATGGTGGTTGATATCCAGTGAATTTGAGTGGTGGAATATGGTCATTTCTAAAAAATACTTTCTCTAGTAGGAAAATATGTATATATCAAACCCTTTCAAAGAAAATAAGATCCCCCTTCTATATAGTTTTTATGGTGTGAAACACAATAATTAAATATCAAATAAATTGGGTCCTTGGAAATGGTAGTTTGATTAAGATTTGGGAATATGGTAGAATTGGAATTATTCTGTTAACCATAGACAAGATATGCTAGAACTAAGAGATTGGCTAGTGTAATAGGAAATCCATAATTTTTTTGACATATCAAGATGGGATGAGTTGGAGTATGGAAAGTGGCGAGGATAGAAATACTTAACCCATCCAGACCATATTGCAGATAATTTGACCACTCTTCTTCTCTCTCTTCATGGAATGGCTCCAATGGATAAAACTATTTTCGATCACTTGGGGTGGAGTCCTCTTGACAATGATTATCAAGTGAAACTTGGTATAGGGAAAAAATTATGGAGCTTCCACATCCTCCTCATTCAAATATCTGGAATCGTATTTGGAGAGGTGATGGATTTCCAAAGGTAAACATACTTTGTTGGACCATGGTGCATAAGAGGCTATCGACGACTGGAAATTTCTAGAGACGTGGAATTCAAGGTCCCTCAATATGTGTGATGTGTTGTGAAGTGGACGAGTCTCAAAATCATATCTTCTTTGAGTTCAATTACATCATACATGTATAAAAATTCACTTTCGCTGATTTGGAGCATTGGGTAACACTTTCTTTATCCCGTAAAGAGATGTTAACTATCTGACATAAAAGATACTCGGGGAATTTTTTGAATAAACTCATTGTTAAAATACCATGGTTGGCTTTGCCTAAGTTCCTTTCGTGGAATATTTGGCTATCAAGAAACATAGCTATCTTCCATCAATAGACCATCCCTCCAATATTAGTAGTAGCCAAAACCCATGGACTTCTTCTAGAAGTGATTTGGGTAAGAGGAGTAAAAAGAAATAATATACCAATGTTGTTGGCTCTACCCAAGTTCCTTGTCGGAAAATATGGTTATCAAGAAACAAAGCTATCTTCCATCAAGAGACCATACCTCAAATATTAATAGTAGCCCAAACCCATGGAATTCTTCTAGAAGTGATCTAGGTAAGAGTAAAAGGACATAACATATCAGTTTTGGAACAATAGGAAAGAAATTGGCTCAAGGATATCCCATTTGGAGAATATTTACAACCAAGAAGCATCATCTACACGCTGAGAAATCTAGCAAGCTGGAAAATCAGTTTGGAAGGAGAGGAATTCTAGAGTTGGAAATTGAATCAGAAAAAAAATACTGTCTTCTTTGATGGGCCCTCAAAAGAAAATCCATGGGTGGCAGGTCTGAGGGGGATCACCTTTGATCTTGAAGGAAATAAGGAAACAAGCTTTGAATTGGGTCTAAGTGAAGTAACTAACAATCAAGCTAGGGTGTTGGCTCTCTTTCGAGGACTTGGAATTCTTGACTCATAGAGGATTAGGAGGCTCTTGGTAATAGGAGAGTCATAAATCATTATCATCCACATGAGAAACTCCTAATCTCTAGAGGATTGTAATTTAGCTAGACCTAACCTTAGAATACAAAAGAAAATAAGGAGGTTTGACTTGATTGATTTTTTACATGTATTAAGGAACCAAAACAATCAAGTAGACTGTTGGGCTAACAAAGTAGCTCGAACGGTTGTTTGAACCTTAAGTATAAAAAGGGGGATAATGACTATATCCCATATGCCGTAGTTTTTTTAATTCATATTTTATGTTTTCCATGAAGACTACAAGGCAAGACAAGTGGCAGAGCACTTTTAAGTTGAGGAGATGGGTATTAAATCCCCCAATCTTATAGGTACATTCACACATTCCAGTCATGATGGAGGAGCAAGTTAATAAATGATAAGGAGTTAATATAGAGAATAAAGGTGGGATGATTTTGGAATTCAATTTCGTTTATCTTGTTTCGAATTGTGTTGGGTGTGGGGACAACCAATGACTCTAGAAGCAAAATCTCCTCTAGATTACTGGAATTTTCTCTATGCATTCCATTTTGGAATATGCTATCAACCCAGGTTTGTTGGAGTGTCATAAGCTGCAATTTCAAATTGAGGCCTCAAGTCTACTCCTTGTCAAATTTGGGAGGATTTCGAATATGGTTGAGCATATCCACCCTAGTTATTGTTTCTCATGTGAAGCTATGGAAATGTCTTGAGTCTTGAGGAGGAATGACATACTTTTGGGAGATAACTATGTAGCCATCTCCCATCCTCATAGTAGATTAACAAGCCAAGAGATAGTTCAAAATTATAGGCATGAAGAGTTATTAGATATTGTGACCTAGTAGAAAAAACAAGTTAAGAAACTTGAAGTTGAACGTGGCATGCTTTAAAAATTGGTCTTGGGCATTTCTAGGAGCTCCTAGTCTATGGAATCACACTTAAGAATGTCAATTGGGTATACCCTAGACTTTGCAAAAGAAGAAGAATCAATCCAATGTGTTTTAGATGATTGAGATGGAACTCTTGGACCAAGAGATCAAGTCACTAGCATAGGTCAAGTAAGAATCCCACAGTGGGTGTGTTTTTTGTTTTGTTTTTTATTTCATGTATATCTATATAGTGAAAAATATTTTTGATATAGAACAACTTCTCAGGATTTATACCAACATGATTTTATGCTTTTTGTTTTTGTTTTTGTTTTTGCAGAAGTTAGATTAGTTGAGTTTATAACAAACAATCTAGATTTTTGGACAATCTCTGAAAGACTAGCTTATGGAAAGCCCTATTTTGTTTGTATTGTTACACTGTATGGTGTGATCACAACAACATTTTAATAAAAATCTTAACGGTTTTATTCCAAAAAAATCGAGGTAATTAAGGGGTAAGTAGGGTTGATTAGGGTTAATTAAGGGTCGATTAAGGGTAATCAGGGGTTAATTATTGGTAATTAGAGTTCAAGTAGTGGTACTTTATAGTAATTATGGGTAAGTAAGGTTAATAAGGGGTTGATTAAGGGCCAATAAGGGGTAATTGAGGTTTAATTAGGGGTTTTTGGGGTAAATAAGGTTAATTCGAGGTTAATTTAAGGTTGATTAGGGGTTAATTGAGTGTACTCAAGGGTAATTAGGGGTAACTAGGGATAATTAGGGGTTGTTAATTAAGGGTCAATTAGGGGTAATCAAGGTTTAATTAAGGGTAATTAGGGGTTAATTATTTGTAAATTTTTTTCAATAAGTGATAATTAGGGGTATGTAGGGTTACTTAATAAGGGGAAATCAAGGGCTAATTAGGGGTATTTAAGGGTAATTGGTTTTTCCAATTTGACAAGATTGTTTGTTTGATCTTGCCAGGGTAAGGGTTTCTTTGGTTGCAATGGCTAGTGGTGAAAAACATTCATGCTCTATTGTAATTGGATTTAATGTTGAAATAAATAGTGAAAATAATTGATGGAATATTGGTGGTCATAGAGAGACATTTTTAGGTATAAATGATATGGTTTGCCACATCCTATGTCTTCGAGACAAGATTAGAAGAGTCATAATAAAGGGTTCTAGTATTGTTATGTATTCATGGTATGACATAGGTGTCATGAAATGAGAGATACTTCCACACTAAACCTAGCATAGGATAAGAATAATTTAATCAAGAACGTAAATGACAAAGAAATCACACAATACACATAGATTTTACCCTAGAAACCCAAACGGGGAAAACTAACATTCCTTGAGCGTTCTGCTCTCTTGTTGTCTTATTAAATCTGACTAAAAGGTTACATGTCTAACCTTGGTCCACACCTAAGACACAATCAAAATCATACCCTCTTGTCTGCACAAGAACAACCCTGTAGCCAATCCGACTTACATCTACATGACCAACAACCTACGATTTACTCATTATCCTTTACGATCTTATAACATGCCTTTTTATAGGCTTTACAACAGGAAAAAACCTAAATAATTGGCACCCAAAAATGGTTACAAATCCATGCATATCATTGGATACAAATCCCACAAATCTCGGGATTATGTTACAGTCGAATACCAATCGGCCTTCATTCAGTCTTCAGTCGGTTGCCACACATTCGTCTGTCGACCTCTTGTCGGTTGATCTATTTGAATTTTTTTCGATGCCTTTACCATGTCGAACTTCCTCGACCTTTGACTTCGACTTTACCAGGTCGATTCCCCTCGACCTTTGATTTTTCATTGATCCACCTAGAATTTGATCGTCAATCGATTCACCTCGACTAGAATTTCACTACAAAGAATATAACAACCCAACAATAGGTGCCAAGATTAAGGTTGAAAATGGAATTTCTAATGTGGATGAGAGAATTATTATCATTTTCATCTCACCAAAAGAAAAAATGGGGTATTAGTGGATGGAAACAATCCTCTTTGTGTTGATCAAGATGCTTTGTTTAGGGTGCTTGTAATAATTGTTGAGAAAGGGTGTGTATTTGATGATGAAGATGAGGATGTTGGTAATCAAGTTCTTCTTTTCCTATTAGTTTTGAATAATCAAATAGTTTGTTTGCATGGGACATTTTATCACAGGATTTGTGCTTGTGGAAATCCCTCCACAAGATCCCAAATTTTGTGTAACTATGAAAGAATCTACCATTATCACCTAAGTAGAGACTTCCCTAATTTTAGTAATGGAAAGAGGTCCACCATAAGAGAGGCTTCCTTGGTGACCTAAAGGGATCAAATAGGAATATTATCCAAGCCTACAACCCCCTATCTTGGTCACCTATTAGTTAGATCTAGGTCTAGGAAAGGGATAGAAGATACGAGGTAATTTTTGTACTTGTACGAGACAATAAAATTTTTGTATCATAATATATGCATTTACCAAGTTATAGAGTGCAATACTGACCTTTTAGACACAAGAAAATCAATAAATCCTATGGTTGTTGGAAATTACAAGAAGGGATTGTACCTTATTTCATGGGAAGAAGGGGCTGAAGGCCTAGAGGTTTGTAGCTAGAAAAATATAAAATCCAATCATAAAACTTCTAGATGTTTTCCCATGGATCTTGAGGACAATGAAATGTCTCTCATAAGAAACTAATGGGACCCTTGAAAAATAACAATATAATAATTCCAACCAAGGTAGAGTGTGTGTGGGAAATGTTTTGCATGCTCAGGTATAAGTCCCACACATTGTCTTCAACTTGGGGAAGCATAATGTGACCAGGGTAGAGTCAATGTGAGAAATGTGTTTCATGCTTAGGTAGAAGTCACACCTTGGCTTCAACCTGAAAACATATTAAAAAAAATAGGTAATAAATTGGCTTGGAAAAAGGATGCATTGAAAATGAAAGTGCGACACACCCTCTACAAAGGAACCCATAAATGAGACAACACAAACCCTTGTATGTCATGAACCCCATGCCCAAAATTTTTAATTCCCCATCCACTTAATCTTCTCCACATGACTTAGAGAGGTTTATGTTAACACATAAGATTGTATTATAATTTGATATAATTTCCCAAAATACAATTGCTATAGGAGGGTTCCCGTACTTTTGGACAACTTGACTTCAAGTCAGTTTTTCAAGGGTTTTGAGAAGGTTTGTAGTACTTGATGATTCCATTGTGTAGAAAACATCATAAGATTTCCAACCATATCTCTTGAAGCCCAAAAATCCTCTGGGAAGGCCTCCAAACACCCTCTCAAAGACCACACTTTGTTTCTGCTGAGAGCACGTTGCGCTTCTGAAATTGTTTAGCGGCTAACTTAAAATTTGGATTATGAGCAAATGAGGAGATATTTTTGAAAACTAGAGGAGGTTTTTGTTCATCACTTACCAAATAACAAAAACCTCTCTAAGTTTTTCAAAAAGTTCCATGGTTAGAGAGATATTAGACACACAAAAGGCGCTATAGAATCACCTAGCTAGATACAAAAAGGGTGCTACAGAATCACCTAGCCACACACACAAAGGGCGCTATAGAATGTGCATAACTATTTTACAACGACACTATGAAATTCACTGTAGCAGTTACTTTTTGGATATTCGCCTTGTTGGGAGGTTGCCACATGTCAAAGAAGGTTTGAATGGTCTCCTATATGTTTGTTGGACATGAGAGACATGTGTTCCATCTCCATATCAATCAGGATGACCTGTTTCAAAAGGCATTTATCATCATAGACAAAATCCCCAAAAAATAGGAATTTGTTAGGCTTTTGTTGGAATCTTTTGTAACAAGACTCCTAAATGGAGGAGGATCCTATGCAACTCCTTGGTTTCGACCTCCTTAGGGTAGATAGAGATTATTCCCTATAAATAAAATGGTTTTTGATGAGAAAAGAGTTAGATTGATGAGCCAAGATAGGAGAGAGTTGGAGGAGTAGTTTAGTTGCTCATTTGTAAGCCCGAGGGCCTGTTTGTAATAACATTTTATTCCATTAAAGATTCATGAGAGATATTATCATATTGTCTTCTTTGTTTTCCCACTTCTTTGTTGTCTTCTTGCTTGAACATATTACAGGTTTTGAGGATCATAGCTTCCATTGATTGATGGATTCATGAACAACAAAGGATCTGTTGTAGCTTGCCTATTAAATCATTGTTCATTGTTTAAGCAAATATTTATCTATTGCAGAAAGGATCTATGTATTGGATGTTCTTCCTTTTGTCATATTCACCATGATTCTACTCATAATTATATATCTTTTTGTCTGATATACAGTTTGATTGCATTTGATTTGTAGGATGTTATGACTCCATGCATAATGGAATGCCTCTGCATACATTTTTTTTCCCTCTCCATTTCTTTCCTAGTCTTATTGATCCACCTACTCAAACCCTTTAGTCCATTTATATTATGATGGGTACTGGGCTTGCACTTACAAAATTCTAAGTGTGACTCTCAGTTCTAACATTAATGATGCCATTGCTGAGGAACGAAGTGTGAAGCAACTTCCCTGGGAGAATGACATAGATCCAAATCTTGATGGTAGGCAAGAGAGGGATACATAAAATTGAGTGTAATCATCTACCTGGAGACTCCACAATCAAAGAATCCACTGGGGAGGATCTTGTTGACAGAAACATGACCATAGGAAAGGGGATGACCAGGTATCAACTTATGAGCTTTCTTCATGAAGTTTTGTTGTTCTTTATCAGCTCATTTTTTATTTTCCCTTCACATATAAAGAGGATCATCCTGTGCTTTGTTTATTCAGATGGGCATCAAACTTATTTTATATATCCATCCTTGCTAGAATAAAATTTGCAGCTTGCTTGTGTTGTTGAGGTTGGTCCTGAAACTTCACTTCATCCTATTGAGAAAAATGAGGTTTATATCTCTATCCCTCCCGAACATACTCAGCCTCGTGACCATGAGAATGATAAAAGTGATTCAAATCCTTCCCAGATCTCATTATCTTCAGTTATTATCGAGCCTTTCCATTAGTTTTTTAATCTTCATGTTCATCCCACTACTTTTCAAACTAGAATTAGGATAAATATGTTCAAGCCTTTAAAGTTGCCATATATCCTTCATCCTTATCCTCTTGATTTCCTTGAGTACCTTCCCTGTTTTTTTGGAGAGGATCATGTCACAACCGAGAGGCATTTGGGGGCCTTTGAATTTTTTTTTGATCAATTTGAGATAGTTCATGATGATGTTACTACAAGGTTGTTCTCCAAATATTTGTTTAGAGATGTTGCAGTATGGTTTAAGAGTTTGAGAGTCGATTCCATTAGTTCCTAGATCGAGTTGTCCAATACTTTTCTAAAGAATTGGGGTGAGAACAAGTCTCTTGATTTGTACCTCACTGATTTTTATGCCTTGAGGAGAGATGAAGACGAAGTCTTGTCTGTCTTCAATAGAAGGTTCTACAACATTTATCATGACATGCCTTTAGAGATCCGGCCTACAGAGACTACTGCCATGGTATACTATGTTATGGATCAACATTCAGAGCTTGTCCTTCTCCTGTTAGAAAGGAAGTCTTCATCCTTAGCATGCTTATTTGAAGATGCCCAAGAAATTGAGGAGAACATATGTTCTTCCAAGAGAGTTCGAGATCCATCTTACTTTGAAAATATGCATACACATGAGCAAGGGAACTATCATTATGTTTCATTTTTTGAGCATGAAGGTAGCGAGTATGAAGCAGATTTGGAACAACAGCAAAGATGTAAGTATATTTCATATTCGGATCATAATTATTCAGTGTTGGCAGATGCTTCTATGGACAGGTATGCATGGCAAGTTGACGATCAATTTTTAAACCATTTTGATCATGAGGTAATTGATGATTGCATAGGTAATTACATGTTTCTAGATGATAAAGATCAATATGCTTTAAACCATGTTTTATCATCATCTTGTGATCATCATTCTGAAGAGAAATTTGTTTCTACCGATGATCAAAATTTGATCACAAGAAGACTAGAGGGTTATCATTTTTCAAGCAAAGATGTAGTCATGAATGAATAGTTGTTTTCTGTCGATCAACATATTTTTGATCTTGGTTTCAAGGATCCATTTGCAACCTTGTTGGGGTCTTATTTTTCATCTTATCAGAAATTTCAGATTACATTTATTCACCAACACTTCCAGGTGAGTTTTGTTTCCTGAAGGAATTTTTATTACTGTTGTTATATTTCAGACATTACCTTTTGATCAGTGGTATGGAAAATATCATTTCAGTTTTGAAACTACTTGAGTGGTTGTTATGGAAGTATTCCTTTACTTGAACAAGTTGCAGATCCGGTTATAGGTAGGGTAGCATAGGAAATAAGATCACTTTCTGAGCAGTTACTTTCCTTCAGTTTGCAACAGATATATCAGTTAGATTTCTTGAATAAGTGGCATTTTTTTACAGTGTTCAGAGATTGGTTGCACAGTTGACTCCGTAGCCCAATATATAAGGCAACTGGAACTGCATGTTCTTGGAAGCTCACAAGGAGCATTCCATCCCCTGTGGAGGTAGATGTTAACACATAATATTGTATTATAATTTGAGATAATTTCTCAAAATACAATTGCTATAGGAGGGTTCCTGTACTTTTGGACAATTTGACTTCAAGTCAGTTTTTCAGGGGTTTTGAGAAGGCGTTTGTAGTACTTGATGATTCCATTGTGTAGCAGGCATCATAATATTTCCAACCATATATATTGCAGCCCAAAACTCCTCTGGGAAGGCCTCCAAACACCCTCGCAAATACCACACTGCGTTTCTGCTGAGAGCACGTTGCACTTCTGCAATTTTTGAGTGACTAGTTTAAAATTTGGATTATGAATAAATGAGAAGGTATTTTTGAAAATTGGAGGAGGTTTATGTTCATCACATACCAAATAACAAAAACCTCTCTCAGTTTTGCAAAACATGTTATGGTTAGAGAGATATTAGACACATAAAAGTCACTACTAAATCACCTAACCAGACACACAAAGGGCGCTACGAAATCACCTAGCCAGACACACAAAGGGCGCTACGAAATGTGCATAATTGTTTAACAACGGTGCAAAAGAATTTCCTGTAGCGGTTACTGTTTGGATATTCGCCTTGTTGGGAGGTTTCCACCTGTCAAGGAAGGTTCAAATGGTCTCCTAGGAGTTTTTTGGACATGAGAGACATGTGTTCCATCTCCAGATCAATCATGATGACCATTTTCAAAAGGCATTTATCATAATAGACAAAATCCCCAAAAAATAGGAATTTGTTAGGATTTTGTTGGAATCTTTTGTAACAAGACTCCTAAATGGAGGAGGACCCTATGTAACTCCTTGGTTACGACCTCCTTAGGGTATATAGATATTATTCACTGTAAATAAAAGGGTTTTTGATGAGAAAAGGGTTGGATTCATGAGCCAAGAGAGGAGAGAGCCGGATGAGTAGTTTTAGTTGCTCATTTGTAATCCCAAGGGCCTATTTGTAGTGACATTTTCTGCCATTAAAGATTCATGAGAGTTTTTATCAGATTGTCTTCTTTTTTTTCCCACTTCTTTGTTATCTTCTTTCATGAACATATTGCAGGTTCTGAGGATCATAGCTGCCATTGATTGATGGATTCATGAACAACAGAGGATCTGTTGTAGCTTTCCCATTAAATCATTGTTCATTGTTTAATAAAATATTTATCTATTGCAGAAAGGTTCTCTGTATAATGGATGTTCTTCCTTTTTTCATATTCACCATGCTTCTACTCATCATTACATATCTCTTTGTATGATATATAGTTTGATTGCCTTTGATTTGTAGGATGTTATGACTCCATGCCCAATGGAATGCCTCTGCAGACATTTTGTTTCCCTCTCCCTTTCTTTCCTAGTCTTGTTGATCCACCTACTCAAACCATTTAATCCATTTATATTATGATGGGTATTGGGATTGCACTTACAACAGTCTAAGTGTGACTCCAAGTGCTAACAGTTTCCACCTAGGAAACACTTCTTGACTTAAGGAATGATTCACCCAATAGGTCATTTTATTGACCCTCCCATACCTAAACTTTGAAAATTGCATAGGGTATGTTAG
>JASDQU011376669.1:13989-24257 GCA_032191745.1 Picea mariana
TGAAGTTTGCTGGCAGGAAGGAAAATGAATATGTTGGGAAATGGAGTAAACTTTGAAGAAAATGGAAATATCAATGATTGGTGGGTAGAAATATCAAGGAAGCATAGGCTAGATAAGTGATAATCTTTCAGTTTTAAAATATTGTTGTTGTATGATGGAAGAAAGAGAAAAAATTAACTACATTTAGAGCACCAATTGAGATGAATTCTGATTGAGTTGAGAAGAGATAACAATACTTAAATTGCTTGAATCTAAAGCATCAATATCAAATGAATTTCAGACCATTAGCTTTCCAATATAAGTATATAAGAGTTGTAGATGAAATGAGAAAGAAAACAAGAAATACATACATGAGAGAGAAATACACACTTCATATCACCACTACAAGAATCTCTGGTATGAATAGCATTGTACTTCTGCACTAATATTTCATTTAACTTTAGAAATCTTACAAAATGTTCAAGACCAATGTCCTCTATGCTTCTGCCAACCCTTTGTACATTCAAAATGATCCAATATAAAGGAAAAATTTATCCCTAAGCTAGAGAAGTCAAACTTCAACAATCTCCTTCAATTTTGGATCTGGTTACAAAAAAAAGGAGCAAACTCCAAACTACTTGCTAAAAATAGAAGTTCGCTTTGATCATATTAAATGCATAACAATATCTCAAAAATAAAGATTCTCCAACATATTTTCGAACTTTGAAACTGATGTGAGTCATTTAGTACAACTAGAGACAAATCTGTGGTTGATTTGAATGTTGACTAGGCTCCTTGACATGTTTGCATAGCGATCTGCTACAACTCATTGTGTAACTGTAAGCTACATCAGTTGCGTAGCGAGTTTACACAACGAATAATCCTCTCCAATTAGCTTCACTCTAGTGGTAACTCCAAAGTCTTTGGAGGCTGGAATTTATCATTGTATCATCCATCAAACATAACCCATCATTTTTCCATCAAGTGTGTACTTAAAGCACTTGTGTAGTGTGAGAACGCTACACAAGTTCTGTGCAATGTTACTTTCCAGACAAAAACTCAAAACAGATTAACCCTTAATTGATCAAAAGACAAAACTGTGAAAACATTGAGTCTATATTTTAGCCACCTCTGCAAGTAGGTCCAACTTTCCCCTGGCTTCATCATCAAGTTTCATCCTTAGTTCCAGAGTCTTATTTGCTTTCCTCAATGACAAATTCTGTCTTTTCAGATTTCCCACTTGCCTATACACAAGTGAATTTTTTCTCAGCTTTGACTCGGCATTGGAAATAGTTGCATAGGCGTTATTGATGGATAGTCCACATTCATGAAGGTGTTTTTTAAACTTTAGCTCTATTGTTTTGTTCTCTTCCTTGAGCTGAATAATTAAATCATGTGCTTCTCTTAACTGCTTACTGAGCCACTTGACAATTTTATCACCTTCTTCGAGTGAAGTATGGATCTTTTCAATTGATATAGGCAAGCCCTGTGCATGTGTTTCCTCTACAGGTATTTATTCTGAACTTAACCTTCTAGTTGAGGATCTTGTTAAAGGGGTTGTAGGTTTAGTAAAATCCATTATTTTAGGACTTTTCCTAACTTTTTTCCCTTTACCCTTTCCTTTAGAACCTTTTGGAACCTTTGAAGTTGATTCCTTCTTTAAACTCGATACATGTAGTGGTGTTTGCATATTAGAAACCCTTTCAGCCAGTTTCTTCTTCATCTATTTGTTTTCATAATATGACTGAGCTATGACATGTTGAGCTTCTTTGAGCTGATCTTGCAATTCTGCAATCATTTTATTTTTCTCTCCTGACTGAACTTGATCTTTATACATTTCTTGAGCTTTAGGTTCAACAAATTGTGTATGCAGGGTAGGTACAGGTAATCTTTTGGTAGCTGATCTTGTGATTGGAATACTAAGTTTTGGTGTTTCATCCACCTCATCAACAAAGTGTAATTTTCTTCCTTTCGTCTTATCTTGCTGGCTTGGTGAAGAATCTTCAATTTTTTTTCCTTTCCCAATGTCCTGTTCTGCAGACCTTTTCTCTTTCCTATTTGAATCCTTAGAATCCATTTTCTCAGCAGATAAGAGAGTGTCTCCTTTGGGGTCTAAAGGAATGTTTGTTGAAGCTAGGAAAGAATCCCAATCCCTGTTTAATTTCTTAAGTTCTTCCAACACCAATAACTTTACCAAAGAGAGATGAAACAAACTAGTTTTAACCTTATTATCCCTAGCCTATACTCTGTCTGACATTTTACCTAAGCTTCTGTATAGGTAAAAAGGTAGATTTAAAGGATTTTTTCCTATGAAATGCATTAAAATCCTAATATGATACTGGTATACTCTGTCAAACCTGCCCTCACAAGTGAAATATGTCTGAATCACTCTTAATAACTTTTCATAATGCTCCAATATGCATTCTCTTGGAATAGTAGCACCAAAATTTTGATTTTTGTACTTAGGATTCACGAAATCAGTGTAGAAGGCTTAATCAAGAGGCATACCTTTGAACCATTTCTCCCCTTGAACTGGAATTTCAGTTGCAGCAGCTACTGTCTCCTCTGACACTTGGAAAGTAATATCAACAATCGTTGTCTAGACACCACTAAAGTTGAGGGCAAAGTCCTTCGTTAACTGCACATTGAACCCTTGAATCTTTTCGCAAAATCTCATGCATTCATATTGTTCAAAAGAAACCCTGAATGTTGGATCAAAGTTCACCAATTGTAATATTTGTGGTTCATATGTTAACACACTCCCTCCTTTATTGTATTTATTCTTATCTTGAGTTTCCATACTGCAGATATAGGCTAAAAACACCGATACTGGTAGGGAAAAAGAGGTTCAATGGCTAAGGCTTTGACATGAAACTTTACACAACAAAAATAAAGACTAGGGTTTGCACAACTGGATCAAAGGGACTCACCAATATGAGAAACAACCTTTAAATTTCATGCACATAAACGCAAAATGTTATCGAGCATGAAGCAAAACACCTCAATCTTTGACACATGGGAATTTGGAGAAACATAAGATGCGTAGCGTGTGGCTACTGTATAAAATTCGCATAGCGATGGACATAGTTTGCGTAGCGGGTGGACAGGGCTTGCGTAGAAGGGGGACAAAGCTTGTGTAGCATGGGAGTCTTCTGAATTTTTTGAGGGAAAGGAGTCTGATTGATGGAAAATAGTATTTTGCATGACAAATGGTAGGAGAAAGATATTCACATACCAAGAAAACCCGATTTGAAAGCATGATTAGACCATTTGGAATGACATGACTGTTTGGGTAGCACCAACCTTTGCACAAGGAATTTACACAACTTGTGAAATTTTTGCAAGCCAAGTATGAAAATCACTTTTTAAAGATAGTACATACAACATGATGACCTTTGATGACTCCCTACTTCTCATAACATGTCATTATGTTCCATTAAATCCTTTTTAAAACCTTTCTCCTAGACTTTAATTTATGACAAGACTCTTTTTTTTTTGACATACCACTTTAGATCTCATGGAAACAATCTTAGACCAATGACCCAAAGACTAATGCATACACTTAAAAAAATTTCATGAGACAAATTCTTTGAAGGAAAAATTGACTATCACACACTTAATTACTCAAAATAGGAATGCATTGGTCTTCTCAAGACCAAGGCATAACTTTGCAAACTCTTAACAAACATATGACCCTACCTTGAAAATCAGGGTACTAACAAGGTCTTTGAGCACCTGTTTAATTTGATGAGGTAGTTTTTGATGTACATGCTTGAATGATTATTATATTAAATGTGATTTTACTTACCATGATGCTTTGAATTGAGATCCTTGGAGAGCGCACTTGTCTGTCTTTGCAGGACCTTAACTGGTGGAAGATTTGGAGGAACAAGCCCAGCTTGGGCCTTCATTGGGGAAAAAATCCCACAAGTTGGATGCCATGTCCCACACACCAGATGAGGATTTTGGCCTTTGGAGGAAGGAGAGGACACCTTGGATAGTGACACCTATCCTTCTTCCATCCCAAAAACCTACTTGGGAGGTCTTATACCATGTTTCTAGGCTTGACGTCATGCTTGGGTCCAGGGCATGTGGTGGTGAAGATGGACACTTGGCATGTTTTGATGGAAGACCCTTTGCATTGAGGATGGGACTCTTTACTGGAAGACACATGGCCTTTGGAGGCCTAGCGCTACCTTCTCCAACCCCAACGACTTCCTACATGTGCCAAAACGTCATCCCTCAAGGGGATGACGTCATGTTTTAGGGTTTTTCTTATGTGCAAATTAAATTTAAAGTTGTAAAAAAGAAAAATAAAGGGAAACGTCTCCCTTGTTTTGTGGTTTTCCCTTGTTAAGTGGACAAAATTTATCTTAGAGTTTTGTATAAATAAGAATAATTTCATTTCATTTTAAACATAGCTCTCCCATTTGGAGAAGATACTTGGCTGAAATTTGCACCCCTCTTAAGCAATTTTACATATCTCTCTCTCTTTTACTTGCTCATGTAATGGTTTGTCTTTTTTATTTGATGGATAAGTGATGCACTATCTGTCTTTGAGGCTAATTCTTTCATTGTGGTAGATTTTTCTTGGTTAAAGAGGAGTTTATCTTGTTGATGTGTGGACTAGGTAAAGAATCTATTTTTTGTTGCTGTATTCTTTCTTAGTTGTAAGATTAATTTGTTAAGCTCTTCGGGAGTATAAGATCATACAACCCCACTAAGCCTATCATAATTGTCTTGAATAATCTATTGTACAAAGGCTTACAGGGAGAAGTAAGAGGGCTTACACCCTCCTAGTTTTCTCCTTGCTAGTTTTTCTTGCCTTAGGGAGTAAAAGGGATTACACCCCTAAGGAAGTAGCATAATTATCTCATTCATTAAAAGACTCCATAACCCAATAGTTTTAGACACTAATCTCTTGCATTGGAGAAATAAAAGATTTCATTGGTTTACATGAAACTACGAGATATTGAAATTGTCTTAGTTGGAATATTTTCTATGTGCTTTAGCTTGCTAAGGCCCATAGGGCATCTTGATTGGCTAAGGATATCTTACTACTATCATAACATTAAAGCTACAACCATTAGGGATGCCAAAAATTTCTCTCAAACTTTTACATTTTCTATCTTTTCAACCGTCAGAATTTGCTAGAAAACTACCATAATAATCTACTTGTCTTTTAGCATTTTTTGGGTCGTTTACTTGTAATTTTTGGTGGTTGGATTTTTCTGCTGCAGAAATATTTTTCTACAGCCATAAGGTTGTTATAATATCTCTGCAATAACATCTTTGAACAGCCCTATATTGTTGCTAAAGTCTTTCTCAATCTCACTTGAGTTATACTAGTCATTGCTAACTTATCTCTTGCATCTTTAACTAGACTTTTAATGACTTATTAAGTAGCGTTGATTATCATTTACTTGTTGAATTACATCATTGTTTACTGCTGCTATATAGGAAAGCAAGCTTCACTTGCTTTTCCATTGGATATCAAGGCTTATATACTTGTCTTTTTTTGTGTCTCCGGAAGGTACACCAATCTTTTGCAGGTACACTACTTCTTTGAAACCTTCCCTCATCAACAATAATTCATCCCAATCCTTCCATCTCTCCACAACTTGACCTATAGGGGCTTCACTTCCATAACCTCACTTTCCATCTCATTTCCCCTTAGGGTCACTCGGGATTCCTCCTTGTGTTGGATTAGTCCTTCACTAAAGTGAAGGGAAGGTTTATCTAAAGTGACAGTGGGTAGACTCTCCCACAATTATTTCCATATCGTGGATTGGGTCGAGATTTTCCCAACCTACAATTTGTGCGATAACAAGGTTAAAACCCTAAAGTGCAAACACTTTTGGGCCTTATGATTTTAACCCTAGCAAAGAATGCTTCACAAACTTGGACAATAAATACTTTATGAGGGAGAGAAGCACTTATGTATCCCTCTTGGGGTTTCAACAAGACAAAGAAACTTGCAACAAGATAGTAATTCAACACCTTTAGCGTTAACAAGAGACAATAAGTTGTAGAAAATTACTTAACTCTTTCAGTGCAAGATCATCATAACCCTAATTGCAGAAAATCATCATCCAAAAGAGAAAAACATCCAAAAAGAACCTCCTCCAAGACTAGTGCATGAGAGAAAAGAGCCAAAGAGAACAAAATAGTGAATCCTTTAGAAGTGTTACCCCACACAAGTGTGAGGGAAGTTATGATGAATAATAATCCTAGTGCTATCCTATTTATATGAGGTAAACTCTAGTGCTTTGTCCATATAATAAAGTGAAATTTCAATCTAAGTGGGGTCAACCCCTCAAATAACCTCTACAAATGAAAAAAATGTAAATAAGACATCATAAATGCCATACGTGTGGTGACGTCAAGGCTCCCAAGGGCATAGGAGGGCCTCCCAATGCCATGTGGTGTCATCTCAAGGTGTAGTGATGGAAATGGTATGTCTCCTCATCCATGGTCATGCCAAATCATCAATGATGCCTTAAGAAATCATCAAACCCTATTACCATCAAA
The DNA here is from genome assembly GCA_032191745.1 of Picea mariana. Lineage (NCBI taxonomy): Eukaryota > Viridiplantae > Streptophyta > Pinopsida > Pinales > Pinaceae > Picea > Picea mariana. Next base: position 20,500 of record JASDQU011376669.1, read on the forward strand.
CCCTAGAAGGTGATGTCTTCATCCAATGGAGGCCAACATCATGGGTGTAGGGCACTATGTCGAAGGTGGAGGAGGTTGCATCTTGTCATTGCATGGTATCTAGCTATCTATTGTTGCAACGTCCTTAATCCAGTGAGAAGTAATCCCTGGGGTACACTTCCCAGCATATGGGCTTTCATCCCATCTGTGTGCCATCATGACCAAATCTTCCAAAACCAAGCCCATTTGTCCATCATCCAAGGTACTGAAGATGTGAAAGCTCATGTATGAAGGTGCCAAGTCATTAGGTGACTTATTTCTTTGCATCACATGTGCCAAAGTCCTACAATAAGGGCACAACATCCTGGGTGAAATCCTATGATGTCCCTCAAAGAACCATGTCAAGGCCATCCAAATCAAAACAGAATATAAGACAAGGTAAACCAATGTTCGTAAGAGATATTAGTCCTTGAGTCATGCAAAATAAGTTGTTACTTAAGATATAAGCCATGTGAACAATTCACATTAGCATCCCCTTCAAGCATCACACTAGCTTATGAATTTATGTGAGTTGGAAAGTTTGAATATGGGAGGGCCTTCATCCAACCCTATTAGGTGTGTCAACCAAGAAAGTGAAAGAAAATACCCAAGTAGAGGGATAGGTCCAAAGGGAAACAATGAAAGAAAGAAACCCTTCAAGAGTAAGTGTGATAATGGTATGAGTTGGGCTTACTCCATGGCTTTGGTGTCATTAAATCCATTTCTATGAGCACCTTTGTAGAGGGAATGCTTGTTGTTTGAGGTATCCTTTCCTCGATACCTTTTTTCATTTTGAACCCCTTAATTGCCTTTTGATACCCATTCATTATTTTAAAAGTCACCTTTACAGGTTTCAAGATTTTATTCTTTCATTTTTTTACTAGGATAAAGTCTTATTATAAGTGTGCATTTAGTGTATCGAGACAAGGGGTGATTACCATTAGAGGGGGTAGAGCTCAAGATGGCCCGTGGCTTTTATAGGAACCCTTTATCATTTTTTACATAGCATATATAGCAGTTGCATCAACCTATGGGCCTTCATCCCTTTGTTCTCATGAGAGAATGGACCATGACCCATTACCAAATTTTAGTACACTGTGATAGGCTCCAGGATGGAAAGTGTTAATTATGGTGGGGAATGGAACATTACCCTCGTGAGGTCCCCCCAGTAGTACTCCTTTTCCTTGGGTGGTGACAACATGGTACTAAGGCATATAAGTTGACCATCAAGATGAAATGAGGCAAACAACATAACTTATCAAGCAAGTGATACATTATCCAACTTCAACTAATGATCCTCATATGCATGCCTAGTAAATTAATCACAACACTTTGCATGAAAGGAGGACTAACATACCTCGTGGTGGCATTGGCTTACCATATCCTACACATTGAGTTGTCTAGATGTGATGAGCTTGGTTGATTTATATCTGTAAGAGGCAATTTGAGGGGGGATGTTGGGCTTCCATCTGTGGACATGCTTATCATCAGCATGGTCAGACTCATTGTCTCCATTGCGGGCCATGAGACATGACCTCCTCTAGTTACCCCTAGGCATAGGGGGTAACATCTGGCTCCAACATGGGGATATGTGTTCATTGTAGAGCACATGAGAACCTCAACATCTCTAGTTGTACAAGACTTGCAATCCTGCACCCATTTCAAACAACATAACCCTTTAGAAGTATCGGTCGATGGATGTGATTCATTGGGGTCAGTGTCAAATCAAAATCATGCAGAAAAGAAAAAAATATCATTACAACTATACATGATAAAGTAATATAATGACCAAATGCAAGTTCCTAACATACATGCATTATATACAAATGAAATGCAATATATACAATATGATGCAATACTATACTAGCATGAATGCATACATATATACAAATGGAAATGAAAAATGCACATGACCTACCTACCCTAATGTTACATGTCAACTGAAATGCTAGGTATAATCACATAACCAGTGAATCCATCCTAGCGTTTCATCAAATCCAAAAATTTTACCCTTGTGCTTAAAAATAAATCAAATCAAGGACAAGTCAAGTAAATCTAAATGATCATGAGCTGGGATAATCATCATTAGAGAGAAAAACAAGAAATCAAACTCATGAGGGTGGGAGGGAGCAAAAAAATTATGACAAGGCAGATACCCAAAAGAATGTGCAATCCATCTCTGAATAGGGTTGTGACAAGATAAAGGCTCATAAGACTGACTCAAAGGCTCTGAAGGTTGATTACCCTGGACCTCATCACTCCCTGAGGCTTGGGAAGGGATGAACAGGAATCTGGAGGATCACTGATAATTACTCAAGGGGAGGCTGAAAAAATGGGATGTTAAATTTCTTCTTAGAGCCTCCAACCTACCTTTAAATTATAAGGAAATTTTTTTCCCTAGAGACAACTTGGGACAAGGAACATGTTTCCCAATTGTATCCTTAGTGGTATAGAAAGATGAAGGAAAATAAGAAGGTTGGAAACTCTCATCATGAAACTCGTGTCCCAGGAAAATCATGGCCTTATCTTCATCAAAGTTAGAGAAAAAAGGTGGTTGTAAATCTTCTTCGTAGGATAGATCCAAGTTATTAAAATGATATATATTACCACTTCCAAGGTATGATCGGGAATCATCGTGACAGTACTGCGATAAGTTGTCCCTGGGTGGTTGGAACAAATCTATGATCATATCATTTTCATGTTCCCATACATCCGAGTCATTAATAATCACCCATGGTTGTTCTGAAGGCAATAATTCTATGTTCTTTTGACAACAACCTTCAATGTTGTAAATGGGATCTCCATCAAAACTAGAACAATTCATGTCCCATTTACGTCTCCCAACATGTATAAAATCATCAATATTTTCAATCATATCATCACCTTTATTATATCATGAAGGGTTTAATGCATCCAAGGGTTCCTCTAGCACCTCTTTACTTTCCAAATCATGAAATGAAGCAACATCAAAAACATGGAAAGGAGTATAACCTACCATGTTCTCTTATTCATGTGCAGGAGGAATGGAAGCTTGGTTGACTTCATCTTCATTAGATAGAGGATAAAATATTGGTGTTTCATCTTCATGAGGGGCCTCTTTGTGGATTGGGTCTTCATGGTGTGCTTCATAAAATTGTTCTTCAACAAGTTCACAAGGCGTGTCATGTTCTACTTCGTGTATTTGGTGATCTTCCTCAAAAATTTCTTTCTTAGGTTCTTGCCTTGGAGGTGTGTGATTTTTGAGGCTCTCATCCAAGGCATGCTCAAGATATGGAGGTTCTTCATCAATAAATTCTTCATGTGGATGAACATTTCCAATAAATTATTCCTCTTGGTCATGGTGCGCTTCCCTAAGATCTCTTATAAAAAAATCTGGGAAGAAACCTTCTTTTTTAAGGGTTGCGGTGAGCTCTCGAAGAATGTCTTCATGTGTGGCTGTGGTTTTGAAAACTCAAGAAACTTACTAATGAGATATGTGAGAGAGGATATACCTTTTGGTTTGCAACAACTCTTGATCCAGTCTTGTATTCCAATTGGAAAGGAAAGTATAAACAATTTTACTTGCACATCCTCATATCATGCTTTTACCTTGTGTATGCGTTATAGCACAAATTGCCACACCTATGAATTTGTGACATGGCCCAACCCTTTGTTAATGTTTATGCTATTATTATAGTTCTTTGCATTTCATAAAGATAAGAGCATAATAACCACAAGATCACTAAGAAATACACATCCAC
>JASDQU011376670.1:20160-31867 GCA_032191745.1 Picea mariana
CATCGTGGGTCCTCTCAAACTAGGTAATCATTAACCTACAGTTCGAGCCACGGCGGGAGTGCTAGCAGATGGTGGCAGGGCTGCTATCCACCCCTCTCCCTCAACCTCTCTGCAATCGTGTGTGGCCCCTTTACTCCATATGTGATTCAAGTCGGCAAGCTATCGTCAGCCTGCATCACCAATAATCATGTCAGAAATGTCAACATCAAATCAAACGAAACATCATAATAAACATATCAACCCAAAAGCACACTCCCTGACTCAGTCCGGAGTCCAAGGGGGTTCTACCGATGCCACTGCATCCTCAAGGTCAAAAACCCTGCACACTCAAAAAAACTGAGTCAATAGCACCCGTCTACATCAAATAGTAACACATCATGTCATCTGTCAATCACGTCATAATAAAAAATAAAGGTCTAACATAAAAAGGGTCCCGATTCACTTGCGAGCAAGTGTCCTCAATAATAAGTGTTCTCAGTGCACCACAGCGGGATGTTACATACACCCCCTCTTGGTCTAAAATTCATCCCGAAGTTTCTCAGTATAAATGGAGAAATAAAGTATCACAGTATCATAAGTCATCTATCAAACAAAAATGGAAACTGCTGATGCATATCATCCGCGTCCTCCCAGGTCGCCGAGTGTGGACTATAACTGTCCCACCGGACCTTGACCTGCTCTACCGTTCGACATCGTAACTATCGAACGCGATGATCTAAGATGCGGACCGGCTCAGCCATGAGCGCTCCCTCGTTCGGTACCCGCAAGGAACTCAGTTCAATCATAGGTGTAGGATCACTAATATAAAGTCTCAAAACAGATACATGAAAAACATCGTGCATATGCCTCAAAGAATCAGGCAAGGTTAGTCGATAGGCCACGAGCCCCTTTCTCTCCACAATCTCGAAAGGTCCCATGAACCTAGGAGAGATTTTAGCTCCCCTTCCAAGCTTGATCAAACTCTTATGCGGTTTAACCTGCAAGATGACTCAATCGCCGACCTCGTAGCTAAGGTCGACTCGGTGTGCATCGGCATAACTCTTCGGTCGATCTTGTGCTTCTTTAATCCCTTGTCTTATGGATTTCATCTGCTATTCCATTTCTTGGATCGCTTCTGGTCCCACCAGGACCCTATCCTCAAGCCGATCCCAAATCAAGGGCATCCGACACGGTCGCCCGTAAAGAAACTCAAAAGGCACCATCTTTATGGCACCTTGATAACTGTTGTTGTAAGCGAACTCTACTAGAGGCAAGGATTCCTCCCAACGCTTTTGTTGGTCCATCACGTACGTGCGCAACATGTCTTCCCAAGTTTGGTTCATACATTATGTCCGTCCGTCCGTTTCTGGGTGATATGCAGTACTAAAGTTAGGCTGGGTTCCCAAGGCCTCTTGGAAACTCGTCCAAAATCATTCAATAAACACCGATCCTCGATTGGTTATAATATTTTTAGGCATGCCATGCAGCCTCACAAACTCACTGATGAAAACTCTCGCTATGTCAGGTGCCTGATATGTCGGAAACATAGGCATGAAGTGAGCACTCTTCATCAGAGTGTCTACTACTACAAAAATCGAGTCGTGTCTCCTTGCCGTCAGTGGCAATCCAACAATAAAATCCCTCGATATAACTTCCCATTTCGATTCCGGAATGGCAGGTGGTTTAAGTAATCCTGTCGGGTGTCTATGTTCAGTCTTTACCTGCTGACCCTCTAGACATCTAGCCACAAAGTTAACTATGTCGGCCTTTGTTCCTTTCCAAAAGAATAATGGTTTGAGGTCTGCCCTCATCTTCGTAACTCCTGGGTGCGCCATGTAAACTGCCCTATGTGCCTCGCTCAGTATCAACATCCTCAACTCGTCGTTTGGCGGTACATAAATCTGACTTCTAACCTCAATAAATCGTCGCTATCAAGTGAATATCCCTCATAGTGTGGTACCATCATTGTGTTTTGTCCGATAAAATTCTTGACTTCTGCGTACGATTCATCATCACGCAGTAAGGCGAGAATCTTCTCACGAGATTTGTTTGAAGAGGTAACACTGAAAAGTTGCATGGCCTCCGACTCAAGGCATCTGCCACTCGGCTCACTGTTCCCTTTATGTAAGAAATATCGAAATCGTATTCGCTAAGCAATTCCGACCAACGCCGTTCTCGCGCGTTCAGGTCGCTTGCGTAAAAAGTGTTGTAGTCCACAATGATCAGTCTTTAATTCAATTTTTCGTCTAACAAGGTAGTGTCTCCAAACCTTCAAGGCATAAACAATGGCTAAAGACTCCAAATCGTGTGTCGCATAATTCTCCTCATGCCTTCTCAGTTTTCTCGAAATGTAAGCAATCACTCATCCGTCTTGCATCAAGACTCCGCCTAAACCTTCCTTGGATGCGTCAGTGCATACCAAGAAGTCTACGTCCTTGTCGGGGACCTTTAGTATTGGTGCGGTTGTCAGCAACTCTTTAAGCCTCCGAAATGCCTCCGCGCATTTCTCTGTCCAACAACTTCTTGTTTTTCTTCTGCAATTCCATGATCGGATTTGCTATCTTTGAAAAACCCTCGACAAACCGTCGATAGTATCCTGCTAGTCCCATAAAACTACGCACTTCTGTTACATTCATTAGCGCAGGCCACTCCATATTAGATTCAACCTTGGCAGGATCGGTGGCGATACCTTCGCCGGAGATGACATGCCCCAGGTAGTGAACCCTCGATTGGTAAAACGAGCATTTGGACAACTTCCCAGGAAATTTGTGTTCTCGTACATATTCTAGTACCAAGCGCAAGTGCTCGGCCTGCTCCTCTGTCGTTCGAGAGTAGATCAAAATATTATCAAAGGATATTGAACGAACTTGTCCAAGTACTCGCGGAACACCCCCTTCATCAACCTCATGAATACCCCTGGGGCATTTGTCGGCCCAATGGCAAAACAATAAACTTGTAATGTCCGAATCTCGTCTTAAAGGAGGTCTTAGGGATGTCATCCTCCTTGATCCGTAACTGGTGATACCCTGATCACCAATTGATCTTGGAGAACACCGTCACACCCTTCCTTGATCAAATAGATCGTCAATTCTTGGTAAGGGATACTGATTCTTGATCGTAGCCTTGTTCACTTGACGGTAGTCAATGCAAAGCCTCCACGATCCNCCAATGCTTTTGTTGGTCCATTACATACATGCACAACATGTACTCCAAGGTTTGGTTAGTTCGTTCAGTCTATCCATCAGTCTCTGGGTGATACACAGTACTCAAGTTAAGTTGGGTTCCCAAGGCCTCTTGGAAACTCGTCCAAAATCGTCCAGTAAACATCGATCCTCGATCAGATATAATCCTCTTAGGCACGCCATGCAACCTCACAATCTCACTGATGAAAACTCTAGCAATGTCAAGTGCCTGATACGTCATACACATAGGAATAAAGTGAGCACTCTTCGTCAGAGTGTCTACTACTATGAAAATCGAGTCATGTCTCCTTGCCGTCAGTGGCAATCCCACAATAAAATCCATTGAAATGACCTCCCATTTCGATTCCGGAATGGCATGTCGTTGTAGTAATCCTGCTGGGTGTCTATGTTCAGCTTTTACCTACTGACACTCTAGACAATTGGCCACATAGTTTTATATGTCGGCCTTCATTCCCCTCCAGAGGAATAAGGGTTTAAGATCTGCCCTCATCTTCATGACTCCTGGGTGTGCCATGTAAACTGCTCTATGAGCCTTGCTCAGGATCAACATCCTCAACTTGTCATTTGGCGGTACGTAAATCCAACCTTTAAACCTCAATAACCCATTTCTATCAAAAGAAAATCCCTCATATCATGGTACCATCATTTTGTTTTGTCCGATAAAACCCTCGACCTCTTTGTACCAGTCATTGTCACACTATAAAGTTAGAATCTTTTCACGCAGATTCTTTTGAAGAGGATGTAAAATTTCCAGGTCCTATCAGCTATCTTCTTGGTCTGTCTTTGACCAAGCTAAGACTCTAAGTTTCTTGTTGTCATAAATTTTAATTTCTGCTGTTTTATAACAACCAACTGTAGTTTTTGTTTTGCTGATGTGTTATGGTTGTTGTCTATGTTTGGGTGCTCTTGCAAGTAGTTTTTATGTTAGGAAAAATACATACATACTTCCAAATAACAACAAAACACCTAATCTATCTTTTCTGCTGAAATATAGACAGTTCTAAGAGCTAATAAACAGCCACTAAAATGCATGTGTAGACACAGGTATTTTTTGTCACAGGACCCTGGATAAACCCCCCCCGGGGAAAACTAGTTTTGAGATATGATGTATATATGAGGTAGAGATAATATCTTTTACAGTAAACAAAATACAATAAGAACCTGGTACAATAGCAACTCCAGAATGAAGAAGATATCCAAGATCAAACTGCCAAAAGCCCAAATAGATGGTGCGCCCCCTCTGAAACTGCCAGATCTGCTCCAGAACTCCACTGAGATGTCAAAATGGAAAACCCCTCCATAGGAATGATCCTCCTACTGCTGTCCTCACTCTACAACTCACATCAAGGAAATATGATGGCTAGAAATCCCTCCAGGTGACAAACAGCCTACCAAAGCCATGCGCCCTCCTCTGCTGAAGAATCCCTCCAATAAAATAAGGAAGAATGTTGCTCCAAGCTGCCAATAATGAAAGCAATCAGCCTCCTCTTCCTCTCCTCATGCACAAAACCTCATCTCCAAAGCTCCAAATCTCCTCCTCTCACAATCAAAAGCCTCATGAAACAATGCGCCCCTCCTTGGCTCTTTTGCCCCTCTTTAGGCAAGAATAGGGAAACCTAGATTTGGATGGATGAGATCATCCCAAATAAAAGGTTGAGATCACTCCTCATAAATGTAATCTCAAAACCCGCTTTTGGGTTAATTCCCTAAGTCAACTCATGTCTCTTCAAAATCACCAAAAAGGTAATTTAATGTTCACTTTTTCCAAAAGTGACATAATGTACTTTAACCAAAGTCAAAGTACAAATAGACATAAAGTACTAGGACAAAGTGCCATCTAACCTTCCCACATGTGCTAAGGAGGGAAAACACATGGGGAACACCACTCCAAGGTACCGAACTCAACAGAGGAAACACCGAAAAGATGCATGGTCTCTGACTCAAAGCATCCACCACTCAATTCAATGTTCCCTTTATGTAAGTGATCTCAAAGTCATACTCGCTAAGCAATTTCAACCAACGTCGTTGTCGTGCATTCAGGTCACTTTGATTAAAAATGTGTTGTAGTCCACAATGATCAATATTTAGTTCAAATTTTCATCCAACAAGGTAGTGTCTCCAAACCTTCAAGGCATATACGATGGCTAATAACTCCAAATCATGTGTCGCGTAGTTCTCCTCATGCCTTCTCAGTTTCCTCGAAATGTAAGCAATCACTCATCCATCTTGCATCAAGAATCCACAAAACACTTCCTTGGATGCATCTTTTCATACCAAGAAGTCCACATCCATGTCAGGGACCTTTAGTATTGGTGTTGTCGTCAAAAACTCTTTAAGCCTCCGAAATTCTTCTGTGAATTTCTCAGTCCAAACAAACTTCTTGTTTTTCTTCTGCAATTCCGTGATCGGATTTGCTATCTTCGAAAATCCCTCAAAAAACCTTCGATAGTATCTTTCTAAACCCACAAAGCTATGCACTTCTGCGACATTCGTCGGTGTAGGCCATTCCATAATATCTTGAACCTTGGCTGGATCCATGGCGATGCCTTTCGTGGAGATGACATGCCCTAAGTAGTGAATCTTTGATTGATAAAAAGAGAATTTGGAAAATTTCCCATACAGTTTTTGCTCTTGCAGACACTGTAGTACCAAGAGAAAGTGCTTGTCATGCTCCTTTGTCATACGAGAGTAAATAAAAATATCGTCAATGAACACTTGGACAAACTTTTCCAAGTACTCGCAGAACACCCCATTCATCAAACTCATAAATACTCCTGGGGCATTTGTCAGTCCAAATGGTATAACAATAAACTTGTAATGTCCAAACCTCATCTTAAAAGAGGTCTTAAGGACATCATCCTCCTTGATCCGTAACTCGTGATACCCTGATCGCAAATCGATCTTGGAGAACACCGTCTCACCCTTCATTTGATCGAACAGATCATCAATTCTCTGCAAGGGATACTAATTCTTGATCATGGCCTTGTTCAATTAATGGTAGTCAATGAAAAACCTCCATGATACGTCCTTCTTTCGTATGAAAATAACTGGTGCACCCCATGCTGACACACTAGGACGTATCAACCCCAGGTCCAACAACTCCTTCAGTTGCATTTTCAACTCTTGTAACTTTGGGGTCGACATCCAATAAGGCGTTCTTGCTATCGATTCAGTCCCCCATTTTAGGTCTATGGTAAACTTTAATTCCCTTTCCAGCGACATCCCAGGTAACTCCTCTGGAAATACATCCACAAATTTCTTCACCACCAGAAGGTGTTCTAGACCTTCCACTACTCCCTTCTCGTTTAGCACAAGGATCACATAAAGCTTGCACCCCTTGCGCATACTCTTCCATAACTATAAGGAAGAGATGAACCTCAGGGAAACTCCCTGGTTCTGTCCTACAATCACACATCTTTGTCCCTCGTCATCAACCAAGCTCAACTAGTTTGTCTTACAGTTGAGTATCGCCTCATGTGACTCCAACCAATCCATACCAATTACAACATCATAAGATCCTAAGATCGTGATGTACAAGTTGGACCTCATGACAAACTCTCCCAGGTTAAGGGAATAGCCCGTAACCTTTCCTCCAACCTTCTGTTTGGCTCCCGAAGCCATCTCTACAAAGATGAACTCATCCTATTCGACTGCCTTTACCTTAATCCTTTTTAGCGCCGCACCAGAAATGAAACTCTCGGTAGCACCGAGATCTATCAAAATACTAAGGGTCTGGTCAGTGACTGTACCTATCGTCTCGAGCACAGTCGACTGATGCTCTACCTGGAGGTTATTCACCATTGCATGAATCCGATGGGCCTTGCCCATATCTCCCACTGTAGTGGGTCCGGCTGGTTCAGATGCTTTGGTCCTCTCCACAGGACAGTCACGCTGGTAGTGTGGCTCCCCACACATCCAACACCCCTTCTTCAGCCCAGTAGTCCTGGTACCCAAAGTAGAATATCACAGCCCACTAGCCTAGAACCCTGGTCTATTCTGCTGAACAGGCCTAAACTGCAGCTGCAGCAGGCGACGCTGCTGCTGATGCGGTGGTCCTCAATAAGGTGTTCGTTGCTGAGGCTTCGGTCGTCGGGGTGTAGTTAAAGTGGATCCCCTCTAGAAGCCATGAGATCCTGACGTATGTCTCGTTGGTGTTGGGTGTTGCTGTGTTCCATATGGAACCTTCCCTGCTGGTCTCACTGGAGTCCTGGTCTGACCCCCACTAATAAGCTCCTCCTCTGCTATGAGGGCCTTCTGAACAACATCATGCAAGGTTTGAGGCATGAAAATCCTAACCTTTGCACGCAGGCTACCGTTAAGTCCAAACATGAACCTATTGACCTTAAGTTTCTCTGTGTTAAGGTGTGGAGAATACCGGAGCAACTCCATAAAACGGGCCTCATACTCGGGCACCATACGACCTCCCTGTCGTAAGGCGTTGAACTCATTGAGCTAACGATCAATGAATTCCTCTAAAAGGTACCTGTCTCGGAACCATTCCTCAAACAGTTCCCATGACATGTCTTCGACGGCCATGTTCAGTTGTGGCAGGAGCGTCTCCCACCATAGAAGAGCGCTCCCCTTCAGTTGAAAGATAGTCATGCGGGCCTTCATGTTGGAGGTATAATCGCGAAGTGTGAAGCACATCGCCATGTTCTCCAACCATTCCTCGGCAGCTGTGCCATCCGAGCCACCAAAGAACTCAGGAAATTTGACCTTCTCGAGTTCACGGTGAATGCTACCAGTAACAGTCGGTGCACGTGGTGGAACCTTAGTGGGTGCCAGTGCCCTGGCCTCATCTCTGTCCAAACGGCTGATCAATGCCTCGGAATGTGCTGAAAATATCTCATCATTCCTACTACATCGCCAACTCCTATCTTCTCCTTCCCGATAACCTGCTCGTCTCCTTGGGGGTTAGACCCCTCAATTGTGGATGCTACTGGAGGTGTCATGCCTCCTCCCCTAGCACCCCGTCGTCTGCCTCCGCGGCGTCCTCTAACCATGATTACCTACATGCACACAATCAACTCGATCAACAACAGTATAATCAAATCATGTCAACAAAAGCCGTAGCAATCCCAAGTCGTGGGTCAAACCTGCTCTAATACCATATGTAACGTTCCTCCTCGTTACGACGAAGAACCTCATATAACAAGTACAATTTTTTTTCTAATGTGTGTGCGTAAGTGTACAAGGGTAAAAATTACATTCGATTGTACGTTGCCACACAATGACGTTTCATGACGTATGCAATGCGATGACCACATAAATATCTAAGACGCACATCAACCTCTACAAGCAATGAACGACAATCCACCAACAAATAATAAGACTGACTACCCGCCCTTCCTACCCTACAATGGTTAGGACCTCCAAGACACATAAGCAATGCTCAAGCCTAGGTTCCTATCGATTTTAACCATTTAAGGTCTAAGGGCTGGCGACTGTTCTGAGGAACATGGAGGTGTCTACATCTCGCCCGACACAAGCAGACCAAGCAATACAAGAATACAACCAAGTACAACAAAAATCAATGGACAACCATAACCTCTATGGAAGGCGCAAGTCTGAAGGACTTCGAAAACAACCAACCATAATTAAGTCAAGGCATTAACTATGACTCCATTAGCATTAATTACTGATCCATCACTCCCTTTCATTTCCATTAGTTGTCGAGTTACCAATCCCCCCTTAAAAATAATGTAAGTTCAATTAATAGCAATTTCCCATTGCTAAATCAATATAACTCAATGCACGTAGTTTGAAAGGACATCACATTTTGTATGTAACTAACAAATAAATTTCAATGACATAATAACATTACATTTCATATTACATAATATTGCAATAAAGTAACCATAAAACTATATTTGAAATTCATCAACAATAACGTTTACATTTTATTTTGTAAAATGGTAACATTACATCTACATTTTGCAACAACAAATGTATTATGGTACTGCACATATATGTATTACAATAATCAAATTTGCTGACAATAAGCAACACACTTACTCCAAAATTTAGAAGACATAATGAATGAGACAAGGAGCCTAGGGTTAGGAACCATTGTAAAATCATGTGACATGTATCTCCATATCTATTCTTATAACATATAAGTGAAATGCAAAGACCACAACATAGTCAACATACCAAGATTACACGCACACTTATGAGGTACTGACTTATTAATCACCCAAGCCAAATATAATTTCCAAGAAACATGATGCCTTCCCTCAAGAATCAGGAACCCAACACCATATGAATATTAAAAAGAAAAAGAAATCATTCTAGCTTAAGGGGACTCATTTATTTTCCAACCTGTAATATTGTAACAGAAAGTAATTTAATTCAACTTAGAGCAACCTCCCTTGCATTGGGTCAGCTAGTGATCTATAACAACAAACTTAATCAAGGGTAATTTTATTGTATTCATCATAAGGTAACTGATCAAAATTGATGGAATATCATTTCTCAAAGCACAGGGGGGACAGTCAAGAAATTCATATAATTAGATTATATATATTTACACATTTTAACCTGAAATCGCCACCAGGTGGTTGATGATTTTCCCAAGTAATGTAAGTACAAGTGTCAGACCAAGGTCTTCAATGAGTTACTGAAGTCTGGAGCATTGAAAACGTAGTAAGGAAAGGTTACTAAAAATCAAAAGATAGAAGGATGTGGTCAACACTTTCTACCCAGAAAATGCAATGGTAGTTTCAACTCGAAAAAAAATGTGGGTAATAAAGTAGTCCCAACAATAACCAATTCACTAGTAGAGATAAATCCGCTCTAAAAGCCTGGACCAGCAATGAAGAACGGGTCGTAACATTTAAAGGAGCGTAACCCACAAAAGAACCCATAGTAGATTAAAACACAGTCATAAATAAAAATGCCCGTAATGGGTATAGGAACGTAGTAATTGATATTTAAAAACGCAGGAAGAGTTATGATAAAACGTCGACCAATAAAATGCAGTAACTGATATTTAAAACGCAGGAAGGGTTATGATAAAACACCGACCAAAAAAACACAATAAATGATATTTAAAATGCATGAAGGGTTATGATAAAACACTGACCAATAAAACCCAGGAATAATATTTAAAACACAGGAATCTTCATGAAATTCGCCAGGCAGCCAGTGTATTCACACGACAGTGAGGTTCTTGCGAAATCCAAAGTCAAGGTAAAAAAGGGATAGAATTGAGCTCTTTGTCCAGAGTAGAAACACTCCAACAACCCAACGTTACCATTACACAATAAATTCGCCACCTCTCAAGACACAAAAATTTAGCCCTGAGTCACACAAAAAAAAAATGCTGCAGACGCACCAGCACTCAACGCAGAAGGGTTCAGGACAGAAAGGGTATTGTGATGGAATAATAGTGTAGGTTGATCACAGGGGAAACTCACTAGATGCATGCCCAGGCAAGATTTTGTCCCAAGGTTTAGTCACAAGCACAAAAGATTTGCTCAGAAAAACAAGAAACTCAAGTCTACGCAATGTTTAAAGGTCGACTCCTGGAATACCGAATATAAAATCACCGAAATGCAATGTCGCAGACAGAAAAATAATTGAAATGGTTAAAGGTCAACCCCTGAATCATAGAATGTAAAGCCACATGACAACGCAGAGAACGGTGAGAGGAGCGCAAGGCTAGGTTCTCCCTTTTTGAATAAACTTAGAGTCATATTTTTTTTGTTTACAACGATCATCTATCACAATCGCCGAAGTCCTCAAATTTTTTCTCTATTTATCCAGTACCAAATTACCACAACAGATTTACTATTTTACACTTGGAACACAACTATAATTTCTGAAGTATTAAAACCATTCGATTCAACAAGATCCCAACCTATGTCCTGATGCATTCTACTTTAAAAATCAAATAGCGTACCTTTGCCTGATCGCTCGCTTGGAATGACGTCCATGCTCTCTGTGCCATTCTCTCTTGCCAACCTTCAAGACCTCACCAATACCTCCCAGCCACTGCTAGGGGTACTCTACTTCCCCCTTAGCCCCTCGAGCCGCAAAGGGGCCACACAATATCCAGATGGTACGTCTAGCTCTCAGCTCTCCTCGCAAGGCCAAGCTACCACTCCTACTGAGCTGGGAAATCCCAACTCCCCACAAGTAATCAGTCAAGTCACAAATCCGGCAGCGTAACGTTATGCTAATAGCCCATCCCCTTCTTCCTCCTCCTTCCTCTCTTTTATAGAGTTTTAGAACTTCTCACTTTCCCCAAATTTCATTTACTTTAAGTTTTAATAAAATCTTCTAAAAATTCTCTTTCGTACAAGTGTCATTCATCCCCCACGTTTCTGCATTAAATATTTTCTTTAATTTATTAAATTGTCTTATTTCCCTCACCCACCTAGAGTTACTCCTATTTTTACTCCCAGGTTTCCCTAGATTCCCTTACAGGTTTTAAATACTTTCCCTAAAAATGATGTTGCTAATTTAGTTCAATTTAGAAGGTTCTTTATTGCTGATTCTTTACTAAGTTGACCTGGCTTTTT
>JASDQU011376673.1:1107-24257 GCA_032191745.1 Picea mariana
GGGCGGACATGTTAAGGTCCTAACCCGCACATAGGTAGATCAATGTATTTGGATGTAATAAAGGTCAATATTAATAAGACCTTTCAATAAAATAGAATAAGGCGGATGTAAGAAGACCTAATAGAAGCTTTCGCTTCTAGAAGGATCTTCCTCTAGATGCTTCTCTTAATAGACATATTTAGTATAATAAGGGTCGAGGGAATGAAAACCCTAGCTTGGAGATTATTGTAACAGAGCGCTGCTTGACTGGAGATTGCCCCCTCGAAGAGGCCTGTGAATATTTCTTTCTAAATCAAAGTGCTTTTCTATTGCTATTTCGCATATCATTTCTGTGTATTGTGAAGATTATGCTGGATATTTTACTGTTATTCTGCCATTTCTAGCATTTTATTTATGTTCTGTATATTTTATATATCTGGTATCTTGCATTTCATCATTTACCTCTCCTTTAGGACCTGCCTGTTATTCATGATGCAATTCTTCATTGTACTCATCCATGTTTTCTTCTGTCTTCTCCCCTGCTGCGCTTGCTCTGTCCTCAATGTTTCCTGTTGGTTTCTGGACTGTCTCAGGACTCCAAACTTCTTTCCCCGTTTCAAAGTTTGCTTGAAATGAAGGTTGGGATTTTGGTTTCCGAGAGTTTGGTCGTTGATCAGTAGATTCAGACTTTGATATAATCTCGTCAATATAAGTCTTTCTTCCTCCTCTTCCTCTTCCCCTACGACCTGTAGGGTCAGTGTCTTTGGGGTATCCGCGTCCTCTCATGCAATCTTTGTATCTGAAAAATCATAAATTCTTTTGAAATCTATAATTACCTTCCCTGACAATGGCACCAAAATCTTGGTCACTATAATTTCTTATTTAATCTAAACAATCAAGTGCTACATAAATTGTCAACCCAGGGAAGTCTGTTTATTTCAAAGGTAACCACACACTATATATGCTCAATCTCAAAAGCAACCTAGAGTTGTAGTAAAAACTATATTAATCACACTTTCCTTGAACAAACTGAAGTTCTAACTTGAATTATAGGAAAGCAATCTACCTATTGTAGAGTTCAAAGTTTAAAGAAATGATTAATTGAAGAATCCTAGATTACATTAAAATAACAGCAAGATGCTACAACAGGAAAGACCAACTATTCTGTAACTAGAGAACATGACCCTATTCCCAAAGAAGGAATCTTCAGCACCTATTTCCGATCATCACACTTCATGAACTCATTGCTTAACTAAAATAATTGACATACACACTGAAGGCTATCTATCTCTTAACAGAGAATAGGACCCTATTTCCCAAGAAGGCAACTTCAACACCTGTTTTTGATTAGCATACTTTCATGAACTCATTAATGCACTTAAAGCTAACTATCTCTAATAGAAAACATGACCCTATTTCCTAAGCAGGAAACTTCAACACCTGTTTCTGATTAGCACACTTTCATAAACTCATTAATGCACTGAAGGCTAACTATCTCTAATAGAGAACATGACCCTATTTCCTAAGCAGGAAACTTCAGCACCTGTTTTTGATTACCAAGATTTCATAAATTCATCAAACAAGATTGCTAACTAAAATGATTAATAGTTACCCAAGCATGAATCACATGAAAACAATGTAACGTTCAGTAAAGCAGAGTTTTCAGCAAGACAGAGTTCAGTAAAGTAGTGTTTCGGCAAAACATAATTCCATAAAGTAGTGTTTCAGCAAAACAGAATTTAATCAAGGCATAAACAGAGATCACACTAACACACTACAAAACTAACAGGTGAATCTTGTGAAGAAGGTGGGCCCTCCCTTCTCACAAGATTCCCCTGAAACGAAAAGGCTAGAGAAAAATGCTCAGAACAGTCTTTTATTCATATGTCAATGTATCATATTACAATCTGGAATGAAGTACATCCTTCTCTGTAAACCCTTCTTAGTACAAAAAACCAAAGTCCCCCTCGAATGGTGATTTCCTCTTATTTAAAGAGGAGGATCCCTTCGATACAATTTAATCAACTAATTATAGGTGTACATCTAAGTCCTATTCTTAGTCAGATCAACTTTCTAAACTGGAATAGGATATCCTAGTCTCTTGCAACAGAATGCTATTACAAGTGCTGAGTGAGGTGTTGCTGTTGCGGCTGGAATAATAGCTTCTTTATTTGTCTCTTGTTACTGTTGTTGTATTTTGTTTCAGCATCGCAAATCGTGGGCTATTTCAGCCACGGGATTTGCGTTCTGACTGTTTTAGCATCATTGACCACAGAATGTGTAACAACTTCTACTATGTTTTAGCATCGTTGACCACAGACTGTGTAACAACTTCTTCTATGTTTCAGCATCATTGACCATGGACTGTGTAACAACTTATTCTATATGAGTTGTTGTTTCAGCCACAGGATTTGTGTGCTTTAACTGTTTCAGCAACAGGCCTCAATGCTAATCTGCAGTTCGAACTGTTTCATCACTTATACATTTCTGATCAAAGGTTATGTACGAGAGTAATGTAAAATTATATGCAAAAAAGATTAAACATATAGTAAAGAGGAGAGACATTGTATACCTTTGGAAAGATAGGGTAAAGTGATAATATGAGTTTAAATGTGAGTGAAACAAGAGTGTAATGGTGGCAAAAAGTGTGGGAAAAAAGGTACATTGTATGGTCCTAATAGAGAGGTGGTTGTATCCACCTTTCAGTTGTAGCTGAAGAACATAGGGGGTTGTAGCCTCCTTCTGGTTGTAGCCATAGAATTGGGGAGTTGGATCTTCCTTCAGGTTGTAGCATGAGAAACTAGGGGGTTGGAGCCTCCTTCCAGTTGTAGCTGGAAAACAACGGAAGTTGGTGCTTCCAATGAATGTAACTATTAAAGACATATAATAAAAAGAAATTTGTGGTTTTCTCCCACTTTGGGTTTCCACGTAAAACACTGGTGTACTATGTATGTGTGTGATTGCTCATTTTTTCATTGTTTATTTACTCTGCAACTATTGGATGATAATGCTACATTGATATAACACTTGAATTTTATGGTGAAAAATGATTACATTGCTCTATTATTGATTCACCTCCCCTCTCAGTAATCCAACAATTGGTATCAGAGAAGGTTCCTCCAGGAAACAGTTTAACCATTGGAAGGAGATCATAGATTATTCTGAGAATGGAGTACCAATGTTTAATGGTCATAATGGTTTTAAGTATGAGATGTGGAGCATAAGGATGAAAGTATTTTAACAGACACAAGGACATTATATTTGGATATCATTTGTTATAGGATATGATAGTTGAAAAAGGGCAAAGACTGCAACCAAGAAGGAATTGAAGAATAATAACAAAATAGAAATGGATTTCATCTAGGAAGGATTACCTAATCCGGTAAGAGAAAAGGTTGGTAAATGTTCATAAGAAAAAGAACTTTGGGATACGTTACATGACATATATTCTTCACCCATCGCAGATTCAGAAAATTCCAAAGAAGATGCAGATATGGAATAAGAAGAAAGATGCTCATCATGTCAGACATATTTAGAAGATGAAGAGTATGAATAAGTAGAAGTTGATTACAGAGAAAATTTGATTAGTGAAATTGAATATCTAAAGAAAGAAAGAGAATAAAAAAATTCATCCAAGAAAGATTTGATGAAGAAAAAGGAAAGTGTTCAAGGTTCCGAAAGAAATTAGAAAGTCATCAAGAATTTAAGAGCTCAAATAGAAGAGGCCATAAGAATTGAATAAACTCTATAATATCAAAAGAAATTTTTAGAATCCAACATAGAAGCACAAAAGGAAGAAGAGGAAAAGAGAGAAAATATACTGATGGGTCATCTCAAGGAAACAACCAATGAATTAAACTAACTTGAGGAAGAGTTTGGTCAAGAAGAGAGAAGACAGGAAGAAGAAATAATTATATTGAAAATACAACTTGAAGAAGAAAATAGAGAAAAAGAGGTCATGAAGTCTCAGATAATGAAGAAAGAAGAAGAGGTTGAGAATCTTGAAGAAGAAGTTGTCACACTAAGAGTCAAAATCGTCAAGCTCAACAAGAACGTTGAAGAGACAGAAACATCCAAATTATTTGTAGAGAATGAAGAGAAGCACTCTACATTGCTAGAAAAGAAGAATGAAGAAAATAGAAAGAGTTATGCATAAGTACTCAAAGGAATGAATCATGTTCAACCAAAATCTAAGAAAACTAATAAAGATACATCTTCAAGAATACCATCCATGTTCAAGCCACAAAGAAGTGTCAATCATGATCATGATCAGTCAAGGTAGAAATTCAGAAGGAATACACCACAAAGAATATCATTCACTCCCATGTATGCAAATTTCTTTTATGGTCGTTGTTTTTATTGTACTAACTTTGGACATAAGGTTGCAGATTGCAGGGATTATAAAAGAAATGTTCAAGCAAGAAACACCTATGTGGCTCCACGTAACATTGAATGTTACAAATGTCATAACTATGGACACATAGCTCATCATTGTAAAAGCATGATCGATAATTCCATGAAAGAGAACACTGATATCAGATATAAGAAATTATGGATAAGAAAAAAGGAAGAGCAGGTGAACAAAGACCAGGTCCTAGAGATCGCAAGATTGGAAATAAAATGAGATGAAGAAAAATATATAGAGAAAAGGAAGGATGTCAGATATAGAAAGGTTTGGAAAATAAATGAAAGAAAAGAAGGACAAGTAAATAAGGAACATATTCAAGATATTATACTTTCAAGTATTGTAGTGAAACATGAATCCATAGACAGAAAGAAAAAAGTCAGAGCTCAGAGAGATGATGAATCTACCAATGAATATGATGATGAATACACATTAGAGCAGGAATTGTTTTGACCCATTCGGCTTAGAGACTCCTAGGTAATATGAATATTGGATAGGGGGAGTCTATGCAATAGCTGTGATAGAAAAAAGAACCATCCTTCGATCATCTTACAGAGTTTGAGAAGATAGATCTAGAGCAATCAGCTAGAAGAAGTAGAGGTTGATAGATTAATCAAGACTTCATGATAGTATAGTGATAAATGGGTCAAAATTATGGACAATTTTGCAAGTAGAGTCTTGGAAAGTATGGACAGAGATGGATTTGAAAGAATGTTTAGTAGGTTTGGATAGATATATGAAATTGGATGAGAGCATGGATTCATAGATTTTTTTAGAGAGTGGTTCAGATACAAATTAACATTATCATAATGGATGATAATTACATAGGAAATGGCTCGAACAATGCAAATGGATTCCAAATTGACAGATATTTTTTGGACACATACAATGCATACAAAAATTCACATTCAAAACATAGTAATGATCAGAAACAACAATGACAAAACTCCCTACAAACTATGGAAAGGAAGCATATACAACAACCTCTACATCAAGGTAACTCAAGGTAGTATTTTATTAATTGAAATTTATATTGATGATATTGTTTTTGGAAGTACTAATGACAGGTTAAGAAAAAAATGTGCAAAAGATATGTAGAATGAATTTGAAATGTCATTACTTGGAGAACTATCCTTCTTTCTGGTTGAGAAAATATGATGATTGAAAGTCTATAGACTAGAGGCAATACAAGTCAATGATTGGTAGATTACTATATGTGACAACATCCAAACCATATGTAATGCAAGAAGTTGGACATGTAGCACGATTTCAAGCAACACCAAAGGAATCACATGTATTAGCAGTGAAGAGGATTTTTAGATATCTCAAAGGAACAAAAGAGTTTGGATTATGGTATCCAAAAGGAAAGGATATATCACTTAATTCCTACATAGATTCATATTGGGCAAGTTAATGACTGTTGAAGCACTAGTGGAGCAACGTTCTACTTGGGTGAGTGTTTAGTATTATGGCTAAGCAAGAAACAATAATCAGTGTATTTATCTACAGCCGAGGCATAGTATATTGCAACATCAACATGTTGTACACAGGTTCTATGGATGAAATAAACTCTGATAGATATACAGGTTGAGTATGATGAGACCATTCCAATCTATAATGATAATACAAGCATCATTAGTTTTGTAGTTTTATAGTTTCAAGTTATTTTATTTATTCAATAGAAATTATTTTATTTATTCAATAGAAATTATTTTTCACTGGATATTTGTTGTTGTTATCCATATCTCTGTGTTATTGTATTTAGTCTGTTATTCATTTTTTCCTGCTCATAAATCCAGATCATGAAATTTGAACAATTTTCCTTTCAATGAATCCTATTTACGAGAAGGAGAAGAGTATATTTATTTTTTCTTTTTATGGAAGGAAACACCCTAATGCATATTGATTCCTATGTATTCTTTCAAATAATACAAAAGGACAATTTGTTTTTCAACCAAACTCACAGAGTGATTTACGAAATTCCCAACCAAGCACAAATTGTTTCAATGATATTTTAAAGCACTCTAAATTAATTTTTCTTTGTTTCTTTTATTTCTTCAAACTACATGAAAATCGAAAAAAAATTGTTCTTCTTCATCCTTTTCTTTCAATTGACAATGTTCGGAAATGAATGCAAAAGATGGAAGAAAAAACCAAGCATGAAAACTTAAAGAACACAAAAAGATTTTAATTCTAAACAATAGTTTGAAAATTTCTCAAATGATTTTGGAAACAACAAACATTCAAACTAATGAAAGAGAGACTTGTATAGTGAAATGATAGACTTTACAAGAACAATATTCTCAGGGGGCTATGAATAATCTTCTACTGGATTGAAAGGATTAAAAAGGGTGATATTTTTTGTACCTATCAATCACATGAGATGGCCATGAAAAGAAGATAAATTTCAAAAATTTCAAAAAAATGAAGAAAAATCAAGGAGGCAGGATTAATACAGGTGTGGAGTGTTGAAGGTGACCATTCTTAAAGGATATGGCTGATTGTTTTGAAGGATAACTCTTCAAAAATGAATGTTTAAGTGGTCGGTCTCTCCCTGTAGAGGGAGACATTGTGATTGGTTCATGACCTAGCAAGAGAAACAGTGTGACCAAAGAGTATGGTCACTCCTGGTAGACTTAGGAGTATATATGCTCACTGTTACAAAGGAGGAAAACCATGACCAAGAAGGCTCCATTCTCTTTGTGTGCATGAGGAATTCGTGACAAATGAAAAGAAAAAAGAAAGAGTTAGATCTAAGATGAGATCTATCAGATCCAAGATAGTTGTTTCTTCAATTGAACTCGGTAAAGGGAACAAAAAAGACTGGCAATTAGATGAGTAGAATTTAATAGGTAAAGATCTCAGAAAGAAAGCATGTAAAGAAGGAAAAGAAACACATGAGAGTCAATCTCCCCAATATGGTCGTGAATCTGTTGTAGGGATGTTACACATTGCAGGAGCTGATATCCCTTAGGTTCTTCCCATACCTAATACAAGAACAGAGATATGAACAAAGGATGCTTCTAAACTTGATAATATGTCATAACATACAAATATATCAATTCTCTACCAATGAACAAACAAACTTACATGAATAATCGTCTAGAGGGAAACATCCATCATATCTTCTATTAATCAAGGAATAAATATTACAACTTATAGGTGTAGACTGAACAAATGTCTTTCTTCCAAGATCCTTTCCCAATCTTTGCCACCAAAATTCCATAGTAACTTTACTATTTTTTTCTCTCCTTTTCCCATGGAAATGGATTGGTTATTATAGGGATTTAGAGATAAGGCCATATGGTTAATAGGATAATATCCTTGGGCTTATAATGAAATCCTTCTTTATACTAAGCCCTGATAAATCAGAGCAAGGTCTCATCCTTCACAACCAACTCCAAAAAAGGAAGCTTTTAGGCTCAGTTGTTACCTATGCACATAGACAGAGTGACCCAGTCGTGAAATGACAGTCAAGAAGGGTCGACCAATGCTTTCAGTCATAGGCTTAACTCTTGACAGATGAAAAGGGAGACCAAAGGGAAATTAGGCTAGAAACTCAATGGGAACATGATGAAAATGGATGAATTGGATAGGTGACCTCTAGGATATGATGTCCCAAGGTCAGGGGGTTAATAACTCTATAACACTTATGTAAGATGGATTATTCAATTTATGGTCATTAGTTAAAGTGTTTGTTTGAGTAAGATAAAGCACTTCCATGCTATAAACATCGTCGATAAAATATTTTGGAATAAGAAATTGAAATTAGTGATATTTTTCATATCAAGCGTTGTAAAGGTTCTATCCATTTTTGGATCAAGTGGTATCAAATAAGGTTTGACAGGTGAATGCTTACAAGGGATAAACATAAGTGTGGTGAAGGAAAATTTGAGAGTTCTAATCCGGAAAGTGGTTCAAGGAGATTCACTTGAAGAGAAGAGATGGATTCACCAAGGAAAATAGGTCCTTATGAAACTAAAGATGATTTATTCAATGCCTTTAATCAAATGAAGGATATCGTGGAAGATATTTACAGTGAGAGAGTATTTTGTAACGGAGAAATTTCTAGACAAGTTAAGAAAGATGATGATCTACCTCCTTCTACACCTCCTTCAAGACCTCCTTCTTCGCCTCCTTCCACACCTTCACTTCCTTGATTTCCTTCCACTTATCTTCCCTATTATCCTCGTAATAAAATTGCTTCAAGTAAGACATTGTTAAAGTTGGATGTCAAGTTTAAATTTCCCATGTATAATGGAAAGCTTGATGTAGAGAAGCTTGCCAATCATATTCAACAAATAGAATTTTATTGTTGTGTTCAGAAAATTGATGAAGACAATGTTAAAATTAACTTTCCCTCTCTTTGCCTTGAAGGAACAGTGTTTATTTGGTGGGAAGGTAAACTTCAGGAAGGTATCCAAAAGAGCAGTAATATTCTCTCTTCTTGTTTAGAATTCAAAGTTGCAGTAAGGAAACAATTTTGTCCTTTGGAATGTAGAAAAAAGGAAATTATGGAATGGAAATATCCGAGGCAAGGAAAAGGACAAAGTGTGTAGGATTTTACTTAGGAGTTTAGGAAGAAATATTTGAATCTAAATATTTAATTACATTCTATAGAAACCCTTCTAAAATACATTGGTGCTTTGCATACTTACATTTTTTTTTTAAATCCTAATTTTGATGAAGTATGTGTTCAAGTTGTGAATATTGAGTCCAAGGGGAAATATGCTAAAGATAGTTCCTCGAAGGATTTTTCTCAGCATAAGGGAAATAAAAACAAGGGAAAAGAGAAAGATGTATCTATAGTAAAGAAGGAAGAAACAAAGCTCACATATGCTCATTGCAAGAAAAGAGGACATGATGAAGATCATTGTTGGAAGTGACATCCTAAATTAAGGCCTAAAAAGTATGGAGGAAAAGGAAAACAAAAGGTTGTTGTCACATTCCAACAAGATTTGGGATCTAATTTAGATGATGAGATGAAAATCACAGCTATAAGTATTGTGAATAAGAATGTATCTATGATGTCTGCAAAATCAAGTGAAGGATATGATTTGGAATGTAATATTGAATAGTTAGGTTTTGTGCGTATCATGAAGTGTTTCATAATTATCCCAAGGTTTCCACATGAAGGTCACTTGCATGCAATGTTTCCAAAGATGATAAGTGACAAATATTTTTCTACGAAGAAAAGGGATGTTGTTAATTCATTGACAATAGCATCTATATGTTTGCTACTATTGTTGATATGTTGTGCATAGCCAATGGTGGAAAATATGAATGCAGATAGATATGGAATTATGAGAGTGATTTATTATGTTAGAAAAATTATTTCATCCTTCATCCTGGTTATTCAACTAATTCTAATGAGCCAAGTGGTACAAGCATGAACGATGCATGGTGTTTGACAAGTGAGGTAGAAGCATTCTCACTTAATTTACGAATGATACATATTTTTGAAGGAATCTTCAAAAATAAGAGGCATATGAAGATCCATGATATAATCATCTTCAAAATACTATTGCATGTTCATATGTATGTATACCTTGAAAAAAAACAATCAGGTACAAATGATAACAATACAAGCATAATTTTTTTTCAAGGCAGGAGCGACAATGAATAGAGTATTCATTCAAATACTTATACATATACATTCAAAATACAAGAACAGAGAGTCTGAAAGGGAAGTGCATAGATCAACATTCAAATTTCTTTCACTTGTCCGATATAGACTATCTTTAGTAGAAGGAGATGGGAGTGGATGTTAAAATAATGATACAGGTATTGCAGAGATTCGGTGAACAAAACTTTTGTAGTTTGGAAATTTATGAGCTAGAACTAGAGTTATATATCATATTAGCTATAGTTCCATAGGATAGAGTCTAAGCCATATTGTAGGGAAACATACAAAAGTGAACTAATATAGTACCTGAGATCGAAAGACACAAGATGAAGACTTATTTCCAAAAGAATCAACAAGATGGAAGAGTGAATTATCATCACTAAGTTTTTGAATATATATACTTTTGGAGGTCCTAATTTATTCACTAGGGAGGTGTGATCTAGGAGGATCTAAGGAACGCTCATATAGGTCTAGAAGGATATGGAATGATCACAGAGGTCCCAGGGGATCCATAAAATCTCAAAATTTGATCATATCACAAGTTCATGAAAAGGACATCTTTGCATAGAGCATGTTGCCATATTTCCAACGACACAAATGGTGTGTCAAATAGAGCTCGTATGCAAAAGTTATGGCTGGTCAAAGTTTGGTCAAACTAGGCAAAATGGGGGTGCCACATGGCACGACTCGAAGGTGACACGTGGCATGCTGATGTGGCACAAGATGAGTTGGAAAGTGATGTGGCAAGGTTTGTCAGTAGATGAGTTGGCATCCAAGTGGTTCAATCAGTTCATGACACATGGCATAGGAGAGCCAATGAGAGGCTTCCACATGGCCGCTTCCCATTGGCCAATATGGTTTATGTTTTGTAAACTTATTATGGATTTCGGGGGAGTCGACCCATGACTTGTAAAACTCCAAACCTTAACAAAATCCCCACTACCATAACACCACACATTGTAACTTAACCATAGCATGTGATTATATATATATATATATATATATATATATATAATGTTGTGTGTAGGAGGAAAAGGGGTCGAGGCTAGCCCTAGCCCTTGGTCAATACACTTACCATATGACTTACAACATAATGAGGAGGAAGGGGCTCGACATATAATTCTCAAAAGTCTATTTAGTTATGTAACCATATGTACTATAACAAACTTATGAAACGAATATACCATATATTTATCAAAAACAAACAACCTTATGCATACACAAAAATTGAACCTGGAACCTCCGCTAGAATAGCGGGAGGTTCTAACCAACATACCAACCACTCCACATTTAGCTAGATTTCTCTAAATTTAGTAAATAATTTTCCAACTATTTTGGAGGTGGTTTTGGAGGCTTCCCTATATAATGGGCATGCATCCCAATGAAATAAAAAACATTTTTAATGTGGGTTTTTGTCTCATAAAGCATGTCAAAAGTACACAAGTTACGAGGCTACATCATAAAGACTGTCAAGGGTCACCTTAATGGAATTTCAAGTATTTTATATCCATTTTGCATGATTGTTCGGTAGGAATTCAATGGTGGACTCTGTTTTTTCATTTGAGTAATTTGTAAGAAGTTCATTGTATTATTTTGCATGTTAAGGGTAGTCTGGGGCATTATAAGCAGAATATAGCTGACTTTATACTCATTTTTCTCATTTTTTCGAGAGGAATGCAAAGGTGGTGTTATTTTCTGCATCAGAGAAACATATTTGAAAGGCATCTTCAACTCTTTTATTGTAAATTCCTTTTATTGTACTTGAATCATTTGAGCATTAATAAAGTGATTCTGCATTTTCTTATGTAAGATGGATTATGCAAGTTATGGTCATCAGATAAAGTTCTTGTTTGATTAATATAAATCACTTCCATGCTATAAGCATTGTCAATAAAATATTTTGGAAAATGAAAGTGGTAGTGA
This sequence comes from Picea mariana, assembly GCA_032191745.1. Classification (NCBI taxonomy): domain Eukaryota; kingdom Viridiplantae; phylum Streptophyta; class Pinopsida; order Pinales; family Pinaceae; genus Picea; species Picea mariana. The sequence continues at coordinate 13,041 of JASDQU011376673.1, forward strand.
ACTTAGTGATATTTTTCAGATCAAGTGTTGTATAGGTTCTATCCATTTTCGGATCATTTGGTATTGTTTGTTTCTCCGTACATTTCTCTTATGGGGGGTGTTTTTGTTTAGATTGTATCTATTTATAAACACATGAAAAATATGTGAGTTAAGCTCATGTGGATTCTTTCAAATTCCCAACTAATCTTAGGTGTTTGTTGGGCCTCCTCAATCATATAAATTGAGGAACTCTCCTTGTAATTATTAAATATTTAAAATAATTCATATTCAAATCAACAAATTATTGTCTATTAGTATGAGGATATTTCATGATCTAAGTTGATCCCAAATATTCACATGGTGAAGTCGAGACCTATTAGTTTTAAATAAATAATATTTATAAAAATCTAGGAAAAAATTGAGTTTAACATATTTATAATGTTACTAATGATTTAACTGGTAAAAATAGCTACTACAAATTTATGAGAAATCAAGGTGGAAATACCTAGTAGAATCCACAGAGAAAATGCTATAATATTATACTATGCACAGATTGATTCATTATTTGGTGACTGAAAAGAAGAAGTTCTTATTGAAAATTGCTTACACTTCCATTATTATAACTATCTCCATTATATGTTTTACTTTTATAGCGATGCTTTATCAAGAAACATATATCACATATAGAACAAGAGATAATAGCTTAATTTTTTTGTAAAATAGTTTTGTTGATAGTTTTGTATTCCCTTAATATTCTCATGATTGATATAGTGATATTGGCGTTGTAGGTCTAGGTCATAATAATTTTGTATTTTCCTTATTATCTCAAAGATTGATCTAATGACATTGTCGTTGCAGGTCAAGGTCATTCAATTCCTAAGCCTTGGGAATTTGAAGAAAATATGAGGTCCATGATGACTTTGGAGGCTAATGATATAGAATAAAATCATATTCCTGCACCTGCCAAATTAGAAACGTCCAGTAAGTCTTGGATTCGTTGTAAATGTCTTTATTACGTAATTATGTTGTGTCAGTCGAAAAAATGTTTGACTTGTTGTATTCCTCATGAATGTTGTAAATGATGTTGTATTCACTGGTTATTTCTTGAAATTCTCCTTTCCATGAATGATGCTACCACATAGTGACAACTAATTTTCAAATATATTCACTATTTTCATGATTGAAATAAAGGAAAGGATTTTCACTTGCCTTCTATTATTTTATTTATTTATTTGGAAATCATAATAACATTTGTTTTCAATTTTCAATGTAATAGTAGGATGTGGAAATGATAATTATAGGGTGTGACAGAAGAGAGGTGATATGAAATTTTCTTTGATTTGTTGAGTAGATGTTATGCATTTTACTTTAACCCATAGGTTTCTCCAAAAACCATCATAGTATTGGTCATTCTATTAATATGAAGTGAATGGAACTCAAAGAAAAAATATAGATAGACACTTTCCTATACTTATGGATTATCATGGTACACTCAGTAGGAACATGTGTTCCACCACAACTATCATTCCATAGCTACAACTAAGAAATTCATGATTTTTCACTCAGATAGAGAAACCCATGCATCTTATGACTTGTAAAACATTTCTTCAATATGTGACTAGAGTTGGACCAGCTCGTCGCTCAAATTTAAAGGGTAATCCTCAAAGTACACTAAAGAGTCAAATTAGCTCAGGGAACATACCAACATTCAACTTAAAATATGGAAGCAATCTCTACAAGAAAAAGGCAAGTGATAAAACTAAGTCAAATTCATGAAAACAAAACATTAAACTAAAAGGAACCTAAATGTAGAATATTAATCATCAAGAAAGAATGAAAATTGGATGAAAGATAATAAGAGAACCCAAAAATAAGTAATAAATCTGAGGCAACAACAAACAAACAAAAAATCAGTGAAAGCTTGGAAAGTAATACAAGGGAAATAACCAATCGAGAAATGTTAACCATCCAATATCAATTCCAATAGAAATATTCCCGGAGTTTTTTATCTGAAATGAATAACAAGAAATATTATGAGAATTGATAATCTAGTGGAAAAGATTTGCAACACAATCCTCCATTCCAACTGTCACATACAATTTTCCTTTTATTTAGTACAACAAAAAAATCTTCCGAGAATCTAGCAAAATGGGTTAATGGATGGATTTAGTCAAAATAGATTTTCAAAAATGTGATCACATGAAAGATACCACAAACCATTAAGCACTAAATATTTTTTGACGTGAACATGTCCTTTGCATATTTGGAAAACACTGAAATTTCTAATAGCAGAAATTACATTTCATATTTCTCACCCAATTTCTATTTACCATAAAAACCATTATTAATCTCAGAGATTTAAATGATTCAATTTGATGAGGAAAAAAGGGAATATCACAACTATGGAGTTCATAAAAATAAACATGATAAAGACTCCAAATATCGATTAGATCATAAATAAAAAAATCAATGCATGTGTGAGACTATATTTCTGGTCAGATGTTGATTAGGTGACAATCTTGGTTGATCAATAAAAAAATTTCACAAAGGAATCTGAGCAACCAAATTTAGATTAACACTTCCCTAGGTTGATTTCATTATGAGAGAAAAATTCAAAGTTGTTGGTTGCACAAACGATTTCCCAATCTACATAACAAAAGAGAAAAGTGTGGTCAACTATTAGATAATTTGGGTAAATATCTTTCTCTAAATGACTAACTTATTAAAATGAAATTAGAATAAAGAGAAAAGTAGAGACCAAAATTAAACTAATGCTAATAAAAGTAGGATAAAATAACATAAGAATTAAACTATATGGGCTTGCCATAAAAATTATGAAAAGGCTAATAAGGTCATCAAGTTTTCATCTACTATACATCCAGTCAAATATCACCGCCTTCTTCTTGAGATATGGACACTATGTGTTTTCTCACAATGTTCTCTTAAACATGAGAGTTTAGTGTCATTTAATGTTGTGATATTTTGATCCCCCAAGCCCTATGTCTTGTTCTTGCAAATTGAATCAATCAAATACAAAAAATACCATAAAACTTCAATTTCATCCATTTCCTAAAGATACATCTCTATTACCAATGTTGGTCATGCTTATAAGATAAATAAAATCTGATTCAAAATCATCATCCTAAGGTATGTGTTTCCTCTAATTATTAACAGCAATGACGTGAAACATTAGCATGATCATCTTCACCTTTGTGAGGGGAAAGAGGAAATCACTATGAAAAGGGATCAATTAAGATACTCTGAAATGGTGCAAATGATCACAAATCACAAGATGATTGACTTACCCATTATAAATGAAATATAGAATTATAAATCATAAATGAATGAAGTGAGTAAGATCTGATTTCTAATCAGTCATAAACTAAGGTTTTTATGATGGGCATCCATGAAATTGATATCCTCAAGTTCCCAAGAGTGTCCCAAGTAGAAAAAGTATTCATTTTACTTCCTTTGGATTACATGTCGCATAGAATGTAGAGAAAATGAAATGGAGAAGAAGAGTGTGTAGCTTGTCTCTTTACTAGATAGTTTTTCCGTTCAAAGAATGAGACATATAATCCAGGAAAAAAAATCAGCAAGCTCATGAGTAAGAGGGATCCAATAAAAGATATTCCAACAGGACCAAACATGCTTGTCTTCCCAAGTTATGAATCAACTAAGTTTTGGTTCAAGGAATGATGAAGAGTGTAAGGCCCAATAGATTGATTAGTTACATCCCATAAGATATTCATGTCTTGAATCTTATTATCATGGCCAAGATCAAAACAAATGTTGAGAACCTAAAATTTAGAATCTTAGAAGTTGCATGGAGATTTTTCATCAAACTATTTACAACTCCAATGATTTGGATGATTTCAACATGATGATGTAAGTGAAACATTATTAATCCATGATAAAAATCATAGCATCCAAGAATGCGACCAGGCTGAGTGACTCAAGATTAGAAAATCCAAAGGATGGAAGATACTCTGCAAGAAAATATCAGGTCTAAAATTCTCATGATTGATAGTGTTAGGATTGAGTCTTTAGTTGACTAGTGAGTTGGGGAATAAAAAGATTGGTTCCCAAGTAATTTTATGAAAAATATATAAACAAAAATATTTAAATAACCACGTTGTCCAAAATGTCAGAACATGTTTATGTATAGCGTAAAAGAATATCTCTTGTTGTTGTGTATTAGAGGAAAATTGGGTGAAGAAAGTTGCAATATAAAAGATAAATTCCTCATTAAAAAATTAACCGAACAAAGCTTAAGATATGTGCAGACCATGCCCAAAAATTAAAACTAAGAGTATCGAAATAAAATAATTCAAGAGAAATAAAAATCAGCTAAGATCACTATGCTAAGAAAAGTTCATACATAAAATGATGTTGGTTGAAAGTAACCAAAGAAAAATAATCATTGTGAAAGCAACCATTTGACAACTCCAAACCAAAAAATAATAATCAAAGAAAATTACAAGGAATTGGAGTGGCTTGCAATTCAGATGGGCATAAATAATCACTCAAAATTTGAATTCACTATGTATGGGATAGCAAGATCAACACTCTAAAATAATCTCAATCAAGCAAAATATTCCAAGTTAGTACCATTTAAAAATGAATATGGAACAAATCTAAGTGCCCATTTGCACCATGAGCACTGTGTTAGAAAAATAGGATCGCAAAGCAATAAAATAAAACAAATGTGGAAATAAAAACATAGAAGATACACAATACAATAGAGACACATATATACGTGGTTAACCTAGTGTGGGCTATGTCCACCAGAGAAATTTCTAGTTCCTTTATGTTATCACATATTCTTGCAAGGGGGAGTTTTTCCTGGATTTGGCCCTTTGGTGGCGAAATACGAAGAATGGGGTTAAAAAACCCACTAAATGGTTCTTATCCTAAGTCCTCTAGAGTTGATGTGATTGCTTGGTGCATTGTGATAAGAGGCACATAGATCTGGTTGGCTGAGATCTGTGCACTCTAGATCAATGGTCATTGGCCATATCGAGGCCTCATCATGCGCAGTCTTAAAAAAATATAGAGCGGGTCGGGAAGAAACCATGGTTTTTGTGGAGGCACTACATGTCATCTAGAGACACACATCGGGCCCAAAAGAGGTGAATAATGAAACCACTTTTCGCAGCCCTGATATGTTCATGTGCATATTATTCCCTATCTTGGGTCAACAAGTGGCCACCCCACAACCATCCTGCCAACAGTTGTTCCCCACTCCTTCTTTCTCTTTTGTCTGCCGCATATCCCACTCCCCTATAGCTTTCACTCCCTCACACATGTCCTCCACTCACTATCCCACCTATTGTATCTTCCCTTCTCATCTTCCTTCATATCCTGATCTACATCCACGACTACCTGTCCATCCCTGCAAACATCCAACTCATCTCCAGATGGCATAACGCAGAGGTCACCAAATTCCATAGGTGTAGTGCTGACTTGGCTCATCCCAATCTCAAGGAGGCAGTTATTGAGTTTGGTTTTTGGTGGTTGAGCATCACTTCCACCATAAATGGAAAGCCCGAGAAAGGACTATCAACAGGTCATCTCAACTGCAGATCCTTCCTGAAACACAATTGCATCTAATAGAGCTCATTTCTAATAGGAGACTGCATGCATAGTCTGAAAGGAAGCATGCAGATGTAAAGCCTTTAATGTGAAGACCCGGGCATGCCTCTGTTGTAGGAACGAAATTGTTTGAGTATAAGAATGGAGTTATGTCATTTTTGTAAGAGGTATTTGGTTGAGAAGAGCTCCCAATCTGTAATTTTGTCCTACCAAAGTTGTTCTCTTGTTATGTAATAGATTTGAAACTTTCATGTTAATAGAAGTCATCTTCCTTTCTTTTTCATTTTTTTCTATAAATTTATTTAAAACACTCAGGCATGGATGATCCAGTTGAGGATCGTCATATTGCTATAATGGAGGATTGATTATAGCAGTATCATGGTCAGTTTTATTCATTTCCTTGTGTTATCGTTTCCTTCTCACATTGAATGGCTCGGGCCCGGAGGATCCAGTTGAGTTGTTGTAGTTGCAGGATGATGGAGGTTTGATCATATTTCAGTTGTAATTATGTCCCTCGTAGACATATTTTGGTGTCTAAATTTGAGATCAAGAATGCTCTTAATCTTGGGTTCTATTCTATGAGTTGTTGGAAGGCCTAATGCCCAAAGCAGTCTCCTTCACCCCTTATCATAAGTCTTCCCTCTGCTCTCTCTTTAACTTGATTTCATGACTGAAGTTAATGTGGCCCTCACTTCCCTATGCATTATCTGTCCAGTTCTATGTTGAGCATCTTTCATGTTGTTGAGTTTTGGCCATAGACCATCCACATCTAAACCAACATCCACCCCAAAAACACTCATGAGCACTGGGCTTACCTCTATAGAAATCCAGAGGTGACTTCCGGTGCTAAAATTTCTGGCGCCATTGCCAAGGACAAATTGAATATTTTCCATGGGTTGAATGACAAAGATTCTGATTCTAAAGGTGCATTAGACATCAGAACCATTGAATATTGCAACTGTGCACCTGACGAATCCACTGAGGCAACTCCACTGCCTCAACTTCACTGTTTTAGTATGGCTACTTCTAGCTACACCTGGTAGCCCCTCAGAGAAAACAATGATCAGATCCAGTCTTTGATGGTTCACAAAGACTAGGCACACTCAATCTACGCATCATTCACCTAGAGACTCCATGGTTGAAGAATCGATTGGCAACTCCACTAGTTTGAAATGCAAAGAATCCTAGCTCGGAGGTTTGATCCCTTTAATTTTTCTATTGTTCCTGGTTTTCCCAATGTTATTCCTTCTCCAAATGAATGGAATGATTATTTTCCTATATTTACAGAGCATAAGGAGGAAAACCCTTCTCATCATCTCAGAGAGTTTCATGAACTCATGCACCAGTGGGATATACATTAGGAGGATGTATTAATGAAGATGTTCATGTTCTCGTTATCAGGGGATGCTCATGAGTGGTATCATTATTTACCCCCTGCTAGCATTTCTTCACTAGGATAATTTCATGTAGCTTTCAATGCTCATTGTCAGAAGTTTTATCCCTCTGAGTTAATTTTTCATAGCTATTGTGAGGGATACAATGACTATATTCAAGATAGAGATTCTTCTTACACAGACTATGAGGATGAGCCTCATGACTTGGATCAGAAATCAGTTCTTTCTCTTCCCTGTTCATCTACATCAGAGGAAAGTTGTGAGGATGAAGGCTGCGAGGAGGAAGGATATGCTTTGAGTGAGTTGATGGATCTGGTAAAGTCTCTTTCTACAGAGTTAGAGGAATTGAAGGCAGAACATGAGTGTTTCCGTTTTGAAGAAAATGCAGAGGATTTTCCATCCCTTGAAGTAGATGTTCTTGGAAGGCCTATGAAGGATGATGATGAATATTTCATGAATGTAGAGGCCCTACATTATGCTCCCGAGGTGTCTGTTGTCCCTAGCTTTGATGATTATTCATAAGAAGAGTAGTAGATCCCTGCATCAAAGTTTTTTGATCAGAAGAGCAGCTAGCCTATATATGACATCTATGAATTAAGTTTTGAGATGGATATGTGGGATTTCCAAGAGCATGCAACAGAGCCTTATCCTCTTTTCCTTAAAGAAGATTACCATGAGGAAATCAGCTATCCCGAGCCTGCATAAATCACTGAGTAACAGATTGAAGAAAGGCATTTTCCCACTGGTCCTGTCTATGATGATTATGACTCTGGCCCTTGGGAGAGCCAAGAAGATGAACCAAAGGAGCAGCAGGAGGGGAATTTTATCTCCTGTCCATATCCTGTAAATGTGAAACCATCATCTAAGGACAGTTAGCCTATATCAGCATCCCATCTTCCTATGCCTACCAATGATATTCAGCCCTATATGAGCAGCTGTGGAGAAGAGTAGGATTTCTACTACAAATTTCACATAATTTTCCACTCATTCTATGAGCTTCTCAACGATTACATGGAGTGGAATTTCCTTCATTCCTTGGAGCTGCCTTATTTTATCTCAAATTTATCCCTTGAAGAGGAGTTGAAGGGTGTAACCGTTCTGCTGTCACAGTTGCATCATCTGGTAGTTACCACCGATAGAGTAAAGAAGCTTCCATTTAGGAAGTTACTTGATTGGCTATGGCAGAAATTTGATTTCACCTAGCACCATGTAAAGTTTGATTAGTTAGGATTGTACATAAATAAGCTCCTTGGAGCCCTTGTATGTGTTGATTAAGGTTGGTTGTCATTGATGTCAACCCTTGAAGAAAGCCTCATAGAACAAAGACTTGGGTAATGGACCCAATATTGTTTGATGTAAATATGACTCATTATTTTTTTGTCATGGTTGATAAGAAGTAAATATGGATGAACTCCAAAGTCGTCCCCTTATGGTGAAAGCCCTCATGGGAAGATGCTTTTTGGAGTAAGAGAACCCATGATTAATTGTAGAATAATCAAATGAAGGATAGTGAATTTTTCAGGAAAACTATCCTATATGAATAGTGCTTGTCATGAAATTTCCGTTGGTATGTAGAACGTCACATAACTCCTCACAGTTAGAGAGTTATGACCATGTAAAGTTGGAGAACACAGGTTTGGGTAATGGACCCAAGTTTTTTTGATGGATAATGGTATGATTTTTGATATATTTGAAGGTAATACTATTATATATGGATATTACATGTCATTCCATTTCTTTTGATATGTGGAATGTCACATAAATCCTCACGGTTTGAGAGTTATGGCCTTACGAAGGAGGACCCTCATATGTCATCTAGAAGCCCCAAAAGGCCAAAGTAGTCAAAGTGGTTTAAGATATTTTAAAAGATAAATAATAAAGTGAAGTGATGAGTATATTATAATTCAAAGTGAATACAAAACAAATTATTTCAATAATAAATTTAATGGATAAATTAGAAGTGGGTTAATCCTAAAATAAGGAAAGTGGGCCAAGTGACCTAGAAGATGTTTTTAAGGAAGCTACTTGGAGAGTATAAATAAGAGGCAAGGCTCTCTCATTTTAATTACACTTGAGAATATTGAATATCTATAGGTGGCTGAGGTAACCAAGGATATCTAAGCCTAATTTCTAAGGGAAGGTAAAGAAAAGAAGGCTGAAATGCAAGGAAAGATAAATTCTTTTGATGGTGCTTTCTAAGGTATGTTAATTACAGGTCATCTCACCATTTTAGCTATAAATTGTTTTATATAATGATTCAGACCATGAAATTTCTATGACATTGAGAAAACATACCCAATTATCTGTGGTAAAAAATTCATCTTGTGGGTCGTTGTAATTTGGGAGTTACACTCCATGGACAATAGGGTTTGTGGCTAGTCCTGAAACTAGTCAAAAAAAGGTGTTTTGGATAAAAATGTCATAAATTATTCATAACATATCCAAATTCAGTGAGACAAAATGTGTTGGTTAGGGTATATTATTTAGTATGCATTTTAATAGTTTCAGATCAATTCAACAAATATTTTTGTGAGGCACGCTCTACAAGGTCGCTCTCTAGAATAAGCCAAAATTCAACAAGGTATGTCATTTTTTCTATAAATCATTTTCTGAGAGGTTCCAATTAGTGACACCTTGAGTAATTGAATAAAACACACTAGAGACCATTATGTATCAGTTTCAAATATTTATACATTACAGGTTCAAAGTTATTATTACTTCAAGTTAGGGTTGTTGACTAATACAAAACTAGGCATGTGAGACTAAAGAAAAGTTTGATGAAAATGCTAGTCTCTTGTTGTTAAAGTTAGGGAAGGTTTGCAGGAATGTGATCATATATATTAGGTCTATTACAGAGCTACAAATCAGATTTGGATGATGAAATTGATGAGGGATTTTGGTTGAGGTACATGTTGAGTACATGGTTGAGACAAGTACTTGATGAGTTGGCACATACATGAGGTCTATAGTTGATGATGTTGTTACATATTGATGAGTCATATTTGATGAGTAGTTGACACATGATTGGTACATACTTGGTACATGGTTGGATGCACTTGTTTATGGTATAGGTTGATTACAGGTTGTTTGGCACAGGTTGGTGCATGGTTGATGCACTTGTTTATGGTGCAAGTTGGTTACAGGTTGAGGCATAGGTTGATGTGTGGTTGATGCATGGTTCATATTTATTGGTATAGGTTTACAACGGTATATCTCATAGTGATAGTGTGATAGTGGTTCCATCATTCTACTTCTACTTCAGGGTGGTAGGATGGGGCAAGGACAGGTGGTTGTAGCCACCTTCCGGTTGTAGCTGGAGAACAGAGGGGGTGGTAGCCTCCTTCTGGTTATAGCCAAAGAATTAGGGAGTTGAATATTCCCTCAGGTTGTAGTGTTAAGAACCAAATACCAATATAGCATAGAAAAACCTCAGAAAAAGTACTCAACGCCTTGAAAAAGATACAATTTCAGATAATAAGCCTATTCGAGGGGCCAACCTCCTTTTACCCCACTTAAATGTTCAAGTACAAGATGATTCAAAATGAAAATGTATCCTTGGAATATATAGCAGACTAGGAGGTATAATTACAACTAATGGACTAAAGCCGACATAAATAAAATAACATTACTAATATAATATGCCCTAATTAAGGGGTAGTGAGCCAATATTAGGGCTTAACATGCCCCTCCCCTTGAGACAAGTGTTGTCCGCAATGCTTGAGTAAATTTGGATGCTTCTGTATAAAAGACTCATCTTCCCAAGTGGAATCTTCAGCCGTAGTTTCCTCCATTTAATGAGATACTCTGAAATGGATCTATTCCTTAGCTGACAAATTCTTGTGTTAGTGATGACTTCAGGTTCCAATATGATTTTTCCTTCTTAGTCAAGTTCTGGCAATATAGTTTGAACCGGGATCTTGTCGCCTATAACCTTATTTAAGCATGAAACATGGAAAATTGGGTGTACTCATGAAGATGCAGGAAGCTCTAATTTGTATGCCATAGTACCAATCTTTTGCAACACCTTATAAGGGCCATAGTACTTTGGTGATAATTTATTATCCTTCTTGGTTTGCTTGAGGGACATCTGTCTGTATGGTTGTAGTCTTAAAAACACCCAATCCCCTACTTCAAAACGTCTTTCACTACGATGTTGATCTGCTTTTTGTTTCATGCGATTCTGTGCCATGGTCAGGTTGTCCTTTAAGATTTGGAGAACTTGTTGTTGATTCTCGATGTGATCTTCCAC
>JASDQU011376674.1:0-16233 GCA_032191745.1 Picea mariana
GTGGATTGTTGTCATGCGTTTCTAGAACCAACACCGTGACATCATCCTGTGACTGCTGAACCATTTTGGGAAGCCTTTGTCTGTGTTCCCCGCGGGTTGTTGTGACCACGCAGTATTGGAGTGCGTGAGGCTTGTTGGCCTGGGAGCGACTCCTCCAGATGAGAGAGTGCGCAGAGGGAGGAAAGAACTCCTAGAAGGAACCCTGTAGCTTCCATGGAGCCCGGAGACTTCTGGTCCGATCTGTTCTTGTAACCCAAGGTAAGGGAGACTGGCAGTTGAAGGACTATCCAGGTGACAGAGAAGGTGCACTCTCCTGGGGTGGAACAGGCATGTGGGGAATGAGGGTCTGTGGGCAGTGAGCGTGGGAGATTCCTAGGAGAGCTTTCTTCCTGGTGATTATGTATGTCTGAATTTCCTGTAACCTCAGCCTGAGTCTGGATTCCTTGCCCTGGGGTGGAGCTCAGTCCTAGCTCGGGGGTGACCCACTGTTGAGTTGAGGAGCAGTGCGGTCTATGGCTGGGAGGTTCGTGGGAGGCCTGCATTTGGTTGGTGGATTTCTCCACTGTCACAAGATAAGTGTTAATTATATGTTCTTATCACATTTTATCATGAATGTACTGGATCTATTATCATGTTTTCCGCTGTGTAAATGAATTACCGTTGAAAGCTATGGCTTGTTTAATTGTAGCAGTAACTTATATATTTTATTCTGAGAATTACGTGTGTTTAATTGTTTAAATGCACGTGCTTATAATGTCTGTACGAATTATGTATAAAATCCATGTATAGAATGGTAACTGAGAGGTTTGAAAACCTCGGTAGTGAAAAGGGTACACTACATGTAACGACTTCTGTTCCTTTTGTTTCGATTGCTGTTCCTTTTGCAGGTCATGTTGTTCCTTTGAATAGAACAGCTGTCATTCGCTTTACGATTGTTGTTCCTTTACAGGTGTATCTCTGGAGGCTGGGTATTGAAAACGGAATGTAAGAACCTACGTAGGTGACAAGTAAAACGCTTGTGCCAGGATATACCTTTGGTTGATGCATAAAGGTTGCTTTTAGGACATCTTTAGAGACCAACAGGCCCAGTAAGACAAAGAAAGAAAAAATGACGAAGAAGACTGAAGAAGTCCAGGATGTTGACAGCCTATCTGTAAGGACGGCTTCCATTACACCAGATGAAGAAGGTGATACAGAAACTCAGACAGTTGAAGTACCACCACCTAGGGACGAAGAAGACTCATCGAAGAAAAGGAAGGTCTCACCTCTGAAATATTCCTCCAGAAAGAAACCCAGAACCCCTGTAACCAATATGCGAACTACCCTCACATTGGATGTCTTTGATTTCATTGTTGCAGTAGTCAATGATGCTTCAAAGGAAATCATAGAGAAGCAGGAGGTGAAGAAGGAACAAATGTATAGCCAAATTGATATCGCGCTCCAAGGAGTACAACAAGCACTCCAATCTAGTTGAGCAATCTCTACTACACCTTTTCCAGAAGGAACAACAGAAGTGGGACATGAATCAGTTCAACTCTGCAAGATTTCTGATGTAGTTGAAGTACACCTTCGACATGCTCAGGAAGAAAAAATGCAGGCCACCTAGGCCCTAAAGAAAGAATAGGAGGGAATTATTAAACAACTCCAAGCTGCACAACAAGAGAAGAATTCTCTCTAATCAAAATTTGAAGAAGATAGATTAAAGATCCAAAAAGAGAAAGAGAAACTGCTCGCAAAGAAGATAGGAATTGAAGAAGCAGTCAATAGAGAATTTCTCTCTTTGAACGGCTTAGAGCAGAAGGCCAAAGAGACAATAGAGCGCCAAGTGACGAAGCTGGCTGACGTTATTCAAAAAATTCAACAAAGGGTCATGGAATTAGAGCTTCAGGCCATACCACAGACTCCGCAAGAAGTGCACAACCAACGAGAATTGAATGCTCAGAGTGTAGTTGAGAGGATTAAAACACTTGCTGTAGAATGTAAACAACTAAGTAGCAGAAGCACACAGATATATGAACAACTATCTGAAGACCCATATTTGAAGAAAATGGAGTCCCAACTCTAGGAAGCAAAGCAACATGCAGATACAGTACAGGTGTAGCTCAAGCTCCTGTCACCCATTGAGAGGATGAAGAGATCCCAGGAACAATGCACTGCCCAACAACTCGTTCTTACCATGTAGAAAAGAGTGATGGAAGTCACCCAGAAACTTCAGCTGAACCAAGAGGCGACATACCTACTGTTTGAAGAAATTGAAGGCCAAGGAACACTACTAGAACAAGTAGTTGTTACAGTCGAGCAACAACTAGAAGGACCTATCAGCGAAGCGGTTGTTCGGGAATTCACTGAGAAAGAAGTAGTAGCACAGAGACAAGTCGAAGCAGCTCGAGCCAAGCTTGATACCTTTGAGGTAAACTTACCCAGACCTAAGTGACTCGAGACGAGTCACGGGTGAGTGTTGGGGGACTGTTGGCCCTTGACCAAGTTTTGAGGAGCACTTGGTCATATTTGACCGTTTTTGGGACTTCGACAGCTTGTCAAAGATGGAGCGCAATGGTAAGTGGAAATCATGGAAGCTGGACCCCTTTTTGGGTTTTTGGGGATAATGTAATGGGATTGGGATGTCGACCCATGGGTTTACCCATGTTTAGGCCTATTTTGTATGTATATATAGATGTCTAGGCCATATAGAGGAGTAGTGGATGATATATCTATTTGATGTAGGCTAAGTTCCAAGGGTTGAATCTATGTGATCAAGGCTTTGTGCATTTTGTGTAAGACTTGCAGAGCCAAGTGCAAGTCCCTGTGAGAGACTGTAGAAGGCTTTGTACTGTAGTGTAAGGAAGAAGGATCTAGTGAGCTGTGCAGATATTCTGTCTTATGCGAAGAGGGATTCAGATGGCTCTGTGCTGTAACCTTATTAACTGAAGATAATAAAGAAGAAGACTTTGTGGACATAGCCCCAGGGTGGGGGTAAACCATGGTAAATATGTGTGTTGTGCTCTGTGCCTCGACCTGATGTGCTTGTCTCTTCCTTTGCTAAGTGCTTTGATGTGTTTATATAGATCTATTTTTGCTTTGTGCTTATGATATATGAATGAATATTAGATCTGGTAGGTAAGATTCTTAGTGCTTGATCTGCCAAATCTAATCTATCTCGTTGTGGCTAAGTGCTGAATTATGTTAGATCTAAGTACAAACTGCGATGCTCTGTGCTATTTGAGAAGTATCATAAGGGTTGAATATTGATGAATAATCTATTCTAGGTGATTGCTAAGTGTTATAATCGCAGATTTGTGTCCCAGCTAAGGTTGCAGATACCTGAGTCTTGCAACCACCCCTGCCTCTACCTCGGGTGAGACTTCATTTGCTTCACAGGTGTTGCCGAAAGGGCCGGTAGCTAGGGTTTTGTTGGTGCACTATTGTAGAGTTGAACCCTTGTTCTGCCTCTGTGCCAACAAGGGTACCACAACTCACCCAAAACATCCAACTATTTACTACAAGAATAAAAACAATGAGAACGTTTTCCTTGCTATAAAATTGTTTCGGTTACTACAAAAAGGGTTTAGATATAAACAGATTCCACAGCAGGGACTTGAACCCGGGTCTCTCTAGTGAGAGCCGACCATTCAGACTACATAATATGGCATTATAATCCAAATTTAATCTTAGTTATTTCCTTGTTGAGATTCACCCTCACCGACTGCTGGTAAAGGTAATTTTCTAATTCCTAGAATCTTGGTTGTTGTGCCCAGATTTTTATACCCTGTAATAATTACTAGAGATTGTAATGCATTGCACTGTGATTTAATTAACTACATCGAGACTTAACGAATCACACAGATATCTCTACTATTAGGGGTTAGCGCTAGCAGGTAGTAAATTAGGAATGTTTTATGTAATGGCTTGGACAACTAAAATTATGGTAGGGGACCCACTATTGTGGTTAAACTATGTAGATCAGTTGTTGGTTTTATAGTTAAGGTATTATTATGAAAAATGTGTTATCACTTGCTAACTTAATCTTACAACCATTTAGAATTTTTTTAGGTTGCAACTATCATAATGGTTTACTTTTATTAATGTCATCACATGTGTTATCACGTATTACTTTTGTTAATGTGTTAGGAATATTTACTTTTATTAATGTGTCATCGCTGGGATAGTTCACTCATTTGCACTTAATCATAATGGTTTAATAGCTAATGGTTTAATGTCTTGCACAAGATTAATGGTTGAGGGTGTAATAGTTTTATTAGCTGAATTGACTAATAGTTTAACCGTTAATTGGTTACTATGTGCCTTGTGCCTTAAATTGAATTGTAAATAGTGGTTGGTCATAGTTGTTACACTACATATGATTGCCTTGTAGGAAAACAAGAAATCCTTCGGTTAGTTGCGCAATTTAAATTTGAATGATGTAACCTTGCATCTTGTTGACTTGTTGATTGGGTGCTTGGGCATAATCTTCATGTATTTATTAACAATTAATTCGATCTCCTAGTGCATGGGATTTTTCTTGGGTTAAAGGTATATATATGTTATATTGCGCCATGGATACTGTCCCACCTATCACCATGTGACGAAATGATTCTTGATGAGGGGATCATTGCACGCCCTAATTGATAGATGCAAATGATAACCTGGCCAGAGTCTTGTGCCTCCTGATGTGGGCGTATTGTTCATTGTAATTGATGTTGGTACTTGGTTCTGTAATGCCTTAATGTGATTGATTTGCTTGCAACAGAGGTTTCTAGTTACTGGTCATTGAAGCTGTTGTGTCAGGATTGATTGATGTTGTCTTTTAGCTTAGTAGGTGTGATCTTGCGTTTGACAAGAGGGATGTAGACACCTCCTTGTTCCCTAGAACATTCACTAGAATTGAGACCTTAAATGGTCAAAATCATTGGGAATCTGGGCTTGAGCGTTTCTTATGTGTCTTGGAGGTCCTAACCTTGCAGGGTAGGATGGGAAGGTAGTTGTTTTTATTTTTTGTCTGTTGATTATCGCATGTTTCGTCCAGTTGCATGATATGCTAGTATGATGGGTCGTTATTATCTGTTTCTTGAATTGGGTATGTTGTGTTCGTCATCAATTTGTGTTGATTAATTGTTGTCATTGTTACTTTCCTTCTTAATTTTTTTTTTCTCTTTCTTTTTGTCGCATGTAGTTGTAACGACAGGGGTTGTTACACTTTGTTTCTTGCATGACCAAACCAACGGTCCATTGCTGAAGTGAAACACATAGCTAGAGGTGGAATTTCGATCATCAATGTCACATGCCATATGGAGTCAGTGAAGCTAACTAATGAGTTTGAACTTTGAAAATATTTGATACTAAAATGAGAGGTACCCTTGAGATAACAAACAATTATTTTGATAGTTTTACATTGACTTTATTGAGTATCCCACATAAACCGAGAAACCACACCAACAACAAAAGAGACATCAGATCGATTGCGAGCGAGATAAATAAGGCTTCCAACCACTTGTCAATAAAGAGTCCGATCGACTTTGGGAGTTGAACATAATTTAGTCAGCATAACTCCAAACTGAAAGGGAGTAGCAAACGACTTATAGTCGAACATATGAAAATGATGCAATAGATCCATTACATATTTAGAATGAGAGATAAATAAACCATTAAGATATGTAAAACTTGAAGACTGAGAAAATAATGTAGAAGGACAAGGTCTTTCATATCAAAAGTGTTAGCAAGTCGTTTCTTCAATTTAAGAATTTGATCAATATTATTGCCAGTTATGACAAAGTCATCAATATAGACAACAACAATTAAGGTATCACCATGAGTATGTAATACATAGAGATTGTGGTAAGATTCACAATGTTTGAAACCAATATGGAGAAATAAATGATTGATCTTAGCATACCAAGCCCTGAGAGCCTATTTCAAGCCATAGAGAAACTTATGTAATTGATAAACAAGATTGGAATCTGCCACAAAAGCAAGGTGTTGTTCCATAAAAATTTCTTTAGATAAGTTTCCATAAAGTAAGGCACTTTTGACATCCATTAGGTGAATATAATAGCTAAAGTGAGAAGCAAGGGAAAGAATCAGTTGAACATAATTCATCTTTGCAACAAGAGAAAAGGTCTAAGTGTAGTCGATGCCTTCTTGTTGAGAAAACCCTTTCACGACCAAGCGAGATTTATGATGCTCAACAAACCTTCATAGTTAAATTTGGTATTATAGACCAATCAACATTTCACAATGTTCTTCCCTTGAGGTCAAGGAATTAAATCCCAAGTATGATTCTTGAAAAGATAATTCATATCATCTTTCATAGATTATTTCCATTCAGGTTGTCCTTGTGCATATAAGTAAGAGACATGATCATAAGTCTCAAGAACATGAACCATCAACACAACACTAGCCTGATGTTTGTGATTGTGAGTTTGTTGGCCTAAAGAGACATGTCGAACATCATGTCCAACAACGTCAATCATTTTAGTAACCCATCGAGGTAAGCATGAAAAGGGTGAGATGATACTTTCTACAAAAGGTCGATCATATGAAGGAATGATTTAAATCGAAGAAGATGGAGGCCCATTCGAAACAAAGATCGAATGAATGGTTGATTTGGGAACAAAGGTTGACAATCTAGTTGAAATAGGAATAGACTTTGACTACCTAGTTGAAATGCTAAAAAAAGGAACAAAATAACTAGAGTTGAAAACAACTTCGAAGGAATCATCCCATAAGAATCTAGAGGAAGTTTTCATAAAAAAACACATTTATTTTGATAATGATCTATTGTTTGACAGGGTCAAACAATCGGTAAGATTTGTATTCTTTTGAGTTTCCCATCATGATGCAAGCATGACTCTTTGCATCCATTTTCTTCTTGCAATCATTTGGAACATGAGTCCAATAAACAAAAATGAACAACATGAGGTGACTGATTGGGGGCTTCTTTCCACACCATTTTTCGACTGGAGTCATAGAACTGACAACTCTAGTCGGAATACAGTGCATGAGATAATTGGCATAGTAAATAGTTTCAGCCCAAAAATGAGTTGGCATATTTTTGGCTTGTAAAAGACAATGAGCCATTTCGACCAATGTTTAGTTCTTTATTTCTGTGACACCATTCTATTGAGGAGTATGAGGAATCGACCTCTACCAGACAATACCAAATTGAGCAAGGTATTATTCAAACTATAAATTCACATAATCTCCACCATTATTGTATCTCAAGCACTTGATAGATCGACTACATTTCTTCTCAGTCAATTCCTTGAACTTTTCAAAGACAAGACTCTTATCTTTTAAGAAATGGACCCAAGTAAATATAGAGAGATAAAAAATAAGGTAAAAATATACTTTGCACCTACTAAGGAGGGTTGATTGATACAAAACAAATCCTTGTGAATGAGCTCCAGTGGATTCTGTGCTTGTCACACTTTTCTAGAGTCAAAAGGGGTTTGATGATGCTTCCCTAGCACACATCCTCTACAAACGAAATTAGGTGAAAGAACTTTGGGAAGGCCAACAACCATATTCTGTGTGGCCATTGACTTCAGACTTTGAAAATTAAGATTTCCAAGTTGTTCATGCCAAATTCAACTGCATTCATCAGTGTGAGCAACAAGAGCATCGATCTAGGATCAAGTCAATGGAGGTCACATAAATTTCACATTCCATCCTTCAAGTTGAGAAAACATTCAATGAAAATTGAATTCAATTCTTCAAATCCTTAATGAAGAACCGATCTGGCCAGAACTCAACAATCTTACTTATTTGTGTTAGTTGAGAAACTGATAAAAAATTTGTACTCAGTTTTGTTACATGATAGATGTCAACAATATTACCATGTCAACAGGGAACATCACTGTGATCAACAATGTCAAGAGAAAAATCATCAACAACATAGACCTTCCTCTTGAAAACTTTATCTAGGTAAGAGAATAGAGAAGCATCCTTTGACATATGATGAATGTACCCAGAATTGAATACCCACTCGTGCTACAAGGTATGAGTAAACAATGCTTGAGAATTTTTGACTTGGAATGTAAAGTTGTTGGTCAATCAACAAACAACTAACATGTCTCCTTTGAGCTACTTAATCTTCACCTCTGGGTTGTCCTTCTTCTTCTAGTAGAATGTTTCAACATGTTTGATCTTTCCACAATACAAACATGGTTTCTTCTTTCGATTCTTCTGGGTGGATGTCGAATCATAAGTCTTCTCTTTAGTTTTATGGTCGATACATTCTTGTCTATGTACAAGAGCATAAGAATTCCCTCTTTCCATGTAATTCATCTTTTCATTTCCCTTAAGCAAGTGAGTTTGTTGTTTGCTATGATCAAGATTTCCTTCATCAAGCAAATTGTGTTGATCATTAATTAGTGAGCCAAAAAAGTATCAAAGGTATAATCCTTACCATATTCTTTGTGTGCCTACCAATTGGTATGAAACATGGAACATAAAAAATTTAAGGGTGTTCTCAGATTCACCAGGACCAACTCAATGAGTGTTCCATATTTCTTATGATAATTCTTCGCACATTTTCCCAATTTGAACTGCAGTTCCTTAACATGTTCCAAATATTCCTCAATCCTTTCAAAGCAATGAAGATCAAGATAGATCAACTCTTTCTCCAACTGCATAGCTTAGATTTGATTGAATTTTTCGAACAAAGACTTCATCTTCTTCTAGACTTCATGAGTATAGTCAATCTCTATTGTATGAAATAAAATATCCTAAGAGATATAATTTGTGATGACCCCAACAACCACATCTTCTTCCCATCAATGAAAAAATTTACTTGGTCATCCTGCAGATGTGGAATCACGACCTTCGTATATTTCCAGAGCCCTTTTCTCTTCAATAAAGTCTCCATTTCAGGTGTCCAAACAACATAATTGATCCCATTCAAAACAACATGATCAATATTGGAAGAAATATTTGATATTTGACATACATGATAATCCGAATAGGTTGTAGTTGAAAAATCGATAACCTAGAGTCAATCACTATAAGATTCGACTCAACAAGATTTGTAGGGAACAAGCAAGTTCACAACTAGTTGTTTTGATACCATGTTGGGGATTGAGTGTAACACTAAATGAAGCAATAACAAAATATGTAGAATGAATGAAGAGAATAAACTTCAAAGAAGATCAGTGGTGTCTATAGGCACCATTACAACACTTAAACACATTGCATTGTGATTAGAACACCAAATTACATCATTGAACACACAACACATTATATTAGATAAACCCATAGGGTCCATTATTTATAGTTTACGAATCTAACCAATTTCCTTGAAATTGGGAAGATCTTAACCACATAGAAATGTCAATAGTTGGAATGGATCCTGATAAATATGCATTGTTACATTGGCTAGTCATATTACGAAGTTGACCGGGCCATTCAGTCGTCCAACAAATAGTAGACGACTTGATTGGTCGATCTACCGACTGACTATCTCTATCTGCTAGTTGATTATCTGACTGATCATCTAGTCGACCACTCGACTAACTATCTCCAACTACTACTTGACTAACCAAGTAATTTTCTCCGGAAGGAGTGGGATGAACCATCATAACTTGAGGTTCCAACACGTATACAATGGTTTTAGTGTCTCTATTGATGAGGGATGGGATGGGTTTTAATGCATTGGAGGGGACAACCATTATATATTCAGGTGGTCAATTTGGTTTTATAGGACCAATCTTTACTCTTTTTTAATTTAGAGGTAAGGTTGGTGGGATGTAGGGGTGAGTTTGGGAGTCGCTCTCTTTGGCATGTTGTCAACTCTTAGCTCTTATCTTGTGGTAATTTGAAGGGATAGAGTTTGTTAGAAACAATGGATGAGCATCAAGTAGAAGGGAAACTAGTAGTTGTAGGTAGCATAACCAATGCAAGAAAAATGGGTAGACTGTGAGAATGAAAAATTCCTAGTGAAGGATCCCCTCCCAACAAAAAAAATAGAGCCAAAACAAAGCCAATGAAAGATAAAAAGAGACACAATAGAAGGTTCCCAACTACAGCGAAGGAGGAGGTAGAACATATTGAAAAATTGGCTAGGGAGAAGCATGGAAATACCTCCTCTAATGACATTGATATAGAGATTTTAATCGGATTCTGGAAACTATTTTTTCATGCGTTAGAGTTACTAAATATTGTAACAAAAAATCCTTCATTTCTTAGGTAGTTGAAGAACAAGGTGTGTAACAATAAGACATCTTGGACAAAGTGGACTTTGTAGGGTTTCAAAATAGTCCCTATTCTCACTCCATTAATTCACTAAAACCTTCACAATTACTTCCATTTCACCTTCATATCACCTCCACATCATTACATTTACCTCATCATTGGGTTATAACTATGATTTTCCAAAGTTTATCAATTCTTAATATTTTTAAGTGGATTTGTGGTTAAAATTTAGAAAATAATATACTTATACTTATACCTAACAATTAGAATGAGTTTGGTGACATGTGTAGGTGATTTGGAAGCTTCCAAGACACTCTTATGTGGCCTCCAATACTCAAATTCAAATTCCCTTCAAGATATGGAAGGAGATTTGGATAAAGGTCAAAGAGGATATGTCTCATCATTTTCCATTTGGTTGTAACAATATGAGTTTTTTATGGATCTAGGGAGAGAATAGTGGATCTCCATTAATAGGGTAGCTTCTTATGTTCTTGTATAAATAGGAGTGTTACCTCCTTCATTTGTAGGCTTGTAATCCTAGAATTAGAAAGAGTTGTAACCTTAAAGTTGGTTTGTAATGGAGATTTTGAAATAAAGAATCATACTTCGATTTTGCTTCTACATCTGAGTCTCCTTTGAAGTGGTGTGCTTGTGGAGTTATGGAGGGCCCCCATGGCCTCACTTGCATGTTGATTTGCTTATTTTAGGTATAACTTAATTTATGTTTTTGTTTGATTTCAGCTTTTAAATTTTTGTTAAATATTCTAATACTGGAAGGATCTTATTTGAAAGTGTTTTTGTAAGGGAACCATAAGATCTCAGACAATTATTAGATTTAGGTTCGTTTCATTTCAACTTTTAAATTTCTGTTAAATGTTCTAATATTGTAGGAGATCCTAAAATTTAGGTGTTCTTGTAAGAGAACCTTAGGATCTTGACAATTGTTAGATCTAGGTTTGATTAGTTATTGAAAGAGATCTTGATGAATATGTTCTTGTAAGGGAATTTTAATATCTCGGACATATTAGGAATCTTTCTAGATCTATATATTTTCGGTAGCACTTCTAAGTTTACCTTCCTGGGTTGACATTAAATAAACTCTGATTGACATCATCAATTAGAACTAAACAAACTTCTTGGACAAAAAATATGAAGCATTATTTAATGAAACTTAGGAAATTGAAGCTATGTCAGAGGATTAGAATTAGATGACTAAACACAAGAAATGGAGGCTCAATAACACACAAAGATAGTCTATTTTTATGTACAATCAACCTTAGAGGGTGAGGATTAATAACCTCGCCACTTACTCTAAGTCCTTTTTGTTTAATAGTTTACGTTAATCATTAGGATGGGGATTTCTTTTGTTCACTTTCATAAAAAATATAGTTGGATATCAATTTTTTGGTCTGAAGAATAGATTTTGTTATTTTTATAATATTATATCTAGGTATTCTAGGTTGTGTTAGTATCATGGATTTTTTTTTTAATAGTGTTGAACCTCACAAGTAGAACCACGAGATGTTTGATATATAGCTTAGAAAGCATGTACTTTATTGGATATTAATTAATGAACGAGTAGTTAAATTAAAAAAATAACCTTGAATGATGGTCAAGGGTTTACGATAAATAACTAATCTTCCTTAAGATTCACAAACTTGGTACCTACAATGCTGAAAGAAGTAGCTTGGTTATAAGTCTTGATGATAAATAATGAAGTTGTTAATTAATCCCACAAATTTACAATTTTTCACATTGATGCAGCTTAACAAAAGGATTTGGAAATTTTAAAGTGATTATTATGATAGGTGTTTCAATGTGAGATAGATAATGCATCAACAACTAGCTATGAATCACAATCACACGAGAGTTTTACATGATCAACATGCATAGTGGTAAATAAGGCATGTACCCTCTCAATATCAACATTTCATGGATAGTAAAATCTCATTGTATTTCTAAAAGGAAGCCTCATCAAATACAACTTTCGTTAACATGAATTTACATCAATTGAGTGATCGAAAAGGTATTGCAAGCTTCACATACATAAAACTTTCCTTGGTACAAATGAAATTCATGCTAACTCCAAGGAAGTTCTAGGTCACTACAGATTGAAATATGCTTTAGATGAAGGAAAAACTAAGACTGGATAAATGTTGATGATGTTTCTGCATCTACTAGGTAAAATATTGAATCATACTCCTTATATGGCTATAAATTATCATATTGATCCGTGAAATTTAAGCATTGAATCTAGATGTAGTTTAACATGGAGCAATGTTGACTCTAGATGTAGTTTGACATGGAGCTTTCATTGTCATCAAATGAAGAAGATGCAACTCACAACATAATTAGGCTGGGAACCTATTGATGGGTTATTTTATTACCCTATAAAGAGAAATAAAATAGATCATGCATTTACTTATCAACCCAAAGTTCTAGACAAACTTGCGAGATATCATACACTGTAACATTCCCCAACCCAACTGAGGACCATTGCGTGCCGAAAACTCATAAATTAAAATTTTTAAAGATAACTAATTTCTTGGAGCTTACTAGCTACGAATTACAACCAAATTTAACAATTATCTGTTACCATTAATTTAACGTATCTTTCTAAAAATGACATGAATGTAGCTTAAATAAATCAACACAGTAGCATATAATATTTCTCAAACACATAGTCAATACACAACAATTTCACTCATAAATACAACACTTAAACAAATAAAACACTTATCTTTTAATTCAGTTGTGCAACCAACTGCTTGGGATGAATGTTCCCCCCAACCATAGACTTGTTGTTCAAAATATCAACAACAAGGCACCCCTGAGTTGGGGTTATAAATCCATAAGAGAGGGTGGTCTTTCACTACCTATTCACAGGTTAGAAAACCCATAACCCATTGGTATTCTCTTACAACTATCCTGATTTTACACTAGTTGTCTTCCTCTCGACCTACCCAACCCAAGAAATGTACCCCTTCACTAATCTTAGTCCCTCAGGCATCCCATTCATTTATCAGGGTCTCTTTGGCACAAGTAACCAAGAATCTATCTACTGGAAAACTCAAGGGAGATCACTGCTAGGAAAAATACAAGGGAAAACAACAACAAACACTTGTTCTTATAGTGCAACTCACACAGGAGTTCACTCTTTAGGCCTGAAAACCTGTCTCTTCAGTCTTCTACTCCAAATATGCTCCAGAATTCTCTAGAATAATCCATAATTCTCCCTCTATGGTTTCTCCATCTCCAAGCTATTATTTTCTACTCTTTGCTTATTTATCATGCCAAAAACATGACTATCCAAAAACTGTTGTAGCTCCCCATATGAATTTCCTCTTCTTTGGCTAGCTTTCTTGATTCACACACTTTCCCAAGTTGGTTGTACTCATCCCCCATTCTCCCAAAAACTATGAGATGTGACTTATCACACCCACCCTCTTACATGCATTCAATGATTAGCTTTGGGGACACTCAACCATAAATTAGAAGGTTCATATACTAATAGTAATTTTAGTAAGTTGGTTGAATTAATAGACATGGGTAATTCCCCCTTGGACCCATCTTAGAAATTCTATTAGAGCCTCCCCTCTCTTGTGTATTAATTAAGCCCCCATATCTATCCATATCCCCCAACAACTAACATCACACTTTATTATTAAATTTCAGAAATACAATTTCACATATACATCGCTTCGCCATGGCACACATGATATCTACATTAAACATTAATTAAACTGGGGATTATAGTGGGGATGTTACATCAAGGCTCCATGTTTTCTATTTATAACTGGTTTCCTACATGCTTATATGGAAATTAAATTGCATTGCTAGTTAGGAAATGAAATGACACTATGGAAAATCAAACACACCACACTTGTGAAAAAGTAAACAGACCACTTGATCTAAAATTCAAGATCTTTAACCATTATTTGCATGTGTATTTTTAACTGTTCACCACCTTTGTAAATGCAAAATTAAAGAACATTCATCAAGAACATGAGTACATTAAACATGTAAGAAAAACATCTATGAACAAGAATTGGTAACGGAGTTCACCAGACTTCCTGGCTACGTCTCTGGGCCACTTTCCAAATGGGAAGGCTGATAGATTAAGTATTCAAATGCTTACAAAGTGACTTCTGATTTCTATCTGTCATATATAGTAACAGACTTCAACAACAATTGCAAGATGAAATTCTGAGACTTTTAAGTATAAACATGGATACCTTTCTGTGTATCTGGAAGGTTTCGTGAGCACTTTTATGCCTGGATGCCTGAATGCAAAATCTGAAGCTGGATTTGGAATCCTTGCGAAAAACTGAGACTTTTGAGTATAAACTCGATATATTTTAGAAACTGGACTCCGAATGCCCTTCTTGGCATAATTCCCAAATCTGCCCCTAATTGTACAGTCCGTACGACCTTGAGATGCATGCCAATTCAGAACCACCTCGATCTACGTGCAAAAACCACCTCGATCTACATGCAAATTCACTTCGATCACTATGCAACATTACCTCGATCTACATGCCTATCTCTGCCTGCATCCAAACTCCTTCTTGGGATCCATGCCCATGCCTCATTTAAATAATAAAAACAATGGTTTTGGGGAGGCTCGAGCTATGGGCCACGCAGCCTCCGAAATCTCCCAAATCCCGACAACTTTTAAGGTTTTCGCACCACTTCTTACCATGTCCCATGGTGGTGGCGCGTTGGTAGATATGGTGGTTAGGGTGGGCAGAAGTCCCGGGGTCAAACCCACGGGCTTCTCCTCCCACCGCATATGCTTTTAATATAACACATGGTTTGAACTTTGGTTTGGCGCAGTTTTGGTGTAATATATATGGTATATATATTATATGCATATGGTATAGTTTAAACATATGTTTTGGGCGCACCATATGGTTGGTGCTTATACTACATGTGATATGTTTTAATCATATGTGTTTTGGGTTTTACATATGATTTTTGAACTTTGGCGCGATTTATATGATATGTCATATGTTTTGATATCACATTTGAATATCAAGGGGATGCCTCGGTGTTGGCAAAGTCAAGGTCTAGGCCCTTGACCACCCCTTTTTTTTCAAACCATTTTTAACCCATTTCTAACCATCTTTGACGAAACTTCCACTACTGATATCTTTGTCATCTGGAGGTCATTTTTCCTGAAATGAACGTCACCGGAAAGCTGCTGACGAACTCTTCCACTTTGTAAGCTTTACTTTGCATTTTGAATACTTTAAATTTATCGAATTTTGAGATGATCCACCTGGATCAAACCTTCCCACTGGAAATCTTTTTGGCCACAAAAAGTATGAAATCATTCAGAAAATAAGTGAGGATATAATTTCCTTACTCTTCTGGTTTCTATCCACCTTGCTTTGCTTGGATGCATTCCTTTTAACCCCACACGAAGAAACTCCATGTCTCCTCTTCGTGATGATCTGACCTTCTTGTCCAGTATTACATCTTCCTGAAGTTCATTAAGATACTCAGGAGCAAACTCGTCCATAGAGGGTACTTGAACCTATATATCTTGGTCTATAATCATAGGCAGCTCATACAATTTCAAGTTTTCCACATTAACAACTGAATACATTTGCATATAAGGAGGTAATTCTAACCGTAAAGCATTATTACCGACTTTGTCCAAAATTGTAAAGGGTCCATACCTAATAGGTTTCAACTTTATACCTTCACCTTGAAGTTGATCTTTGCTGATATGAAGCCATACTTGATCACCAATCTGAAAATGATGATCTATGCGATGCTTGTCATGCCTTTTTTTGTATTTGGCCTGACTTGATTCCAACTGTTCCTACACTGCTTGGTGAATTACCTGAATCTGCTAAATAAACCTTCGAGTTTTATCTGCATCAACCTGTTCACATTCCACTGTATCTTTCCCAAAAATGAAGTCTAAAGGAGACTTTGGCAAGTACCCAAAACATGTCTTGAAAGAAGACTTTTGAGTAGAAGAGTGTATAGCTCTATTGTAGGCATGTTGTACATAATGCAATTGTTCATCCCAAAGCT
>JASDQU011376676.1:16687-33606 GCA_032191745.1 Picea mariana
TTTGAGTTATGTGATCCTTTTGTATTCCATATCTCTAGTTTTCTTTATGTCACTCCTTGATAAGTGAGTGGTTGCAATTTAGTACAACATCTACTTAATCACGTTATATCTTTTATTTGATAAGCAAGCAATTTTTCCTCTATATTTTCTATTAGTAAATACAAGACCTGCAAGCTACTTGGATCACTGTATCTTATATCCTTTCAAGGGTGCATTCTATATTTTCTTCTACTGTGAACAAGGTAAGATTCATCTGTCATTGATGCCTCATTTTGTTTAACAGTTTTGTAAATTTCTCCCGCATCACTTGATTTTATTACTCGACTTAGACAGCGAAAAATGACCTCTGTCATGTTCAGTTATTAATTTCATTTGAGGTTTAATTCTTATATAATTAACAGAAGAAAAGTCACCTTTTAAAACATTCCTTAAATTCCTAATGCCTGAAATTATTCTTTGAGCCTTAAGTTTAATCTCAGGAACAACATCTTTTTGGTGCTGTTGCCAGGGATAGAGAAACGAAGTTATTTTTCCCTAGGAGAACGACATGGTAAGTTTCTCTTTTTGATAGTGAACAAATATTGAATACATTTATAAGGCTAAATTCTATCTTTCACTTGGTGACTCCACTATAGATAAAATGGCATTTGGTAAAAAGAATACTAGGAAGTACCCAAATGATCAATAGACTACGCATGTATCCAATCTTGAAAAGATATTAAAACCAAGGGGATACCTCAAGCAGACTGTTGCATCCACAATTAATGTTTACCAACCCAAAATTGTGCAAACTAATGCTAAGGTTCCACTTGAACAGTCAATCTCGTAAGAAGGTTACACACAAAGCCACTTCCGAGATACATCAACTGAGAAGCTTGTAGCTGAAACCATAAACCCCGAGCTGGTTCTACCTGAGATTAAAGTTGAGATCGATTCGAATTCCCCCTTTACTAGTAAAGGAAAAATATCCCTCTCAATACCCGCATTTATTGATATTCCATTGGTCCCCAAAGTAAAGGTTTTAGTTCTCGAAAATGATGAGGACTATATCTCTTACCCTGATTCAACTCTAGTTGGTTCTCCTGTTTATATATCCTGTAAATCCGAAGAACCCAGTCCTCATTTCCCTTTTCCCTCCTTTTCAGATTTTTTGTCTCCTAACGGTCAGTTTCCAGAACCTCCTTCACCTCATCCTAAGGTAGTAGAAGGGTCCCTAGCATTTTACGAAAACCCTCTCTTTAACTCACAAAGTTCATCCCCTCGACATCAAATCTCTACTGTTGGAGGAGGTGGCACCGGAGGCGGTGCTAGAGGAGGAAGCAATCAAGGAACACCACCTCCACCCCCTAGGATTTTTTCCAAAGTGGTGTCCATATACGCTCCTTTAGTCCTTCCCCTTGTCCTTCATGATTAACCAGAAAATTATATGAAGAACTTACTGAAATTCACGGGATAGGGATATTTAACTGCCATAGAGAACATAAATGTTTTTGACCAATTCCCTGATATCCTCGGCATTGAGCATGAGGATGTTTATTCAAGACTTATGGTACAAAGTTTTGAAGGTCAAGTAAGAATTAGGTTTCGAAGGCTTCAGGTAGGTTCTATAACATCGTACGACGTGCTAGAAAATGCCTTTTTAAGGCAGTGGGGAGAAAAGAAAGATCACTTGTATTATCTGATGGAGTTTGGGGCTCTGAGGAAAAAGACTTCCAAGTCAGTCCTAGAATTCACCCAAAGGTTTAATAAACTCTATCATAAGATCCCAGCAGAAGTCAAACCGTCATAGCCCATTACTAAGGTGACTTTCATAGGGGCTTTCGAGCCCGACTTTGCCCTACTTTTGAGGGAAAGAAGATCTGTTGACCTCACAAGAATGCAGGATGACACCATTGAAATCGAGTCGAGCATGATGGCATCATGTAAACTAAAAGCGAAGGTCGAAACGAGAACCAAAGAAACCAAACGCTTTAGGGAACAAGATGGAACTTCCAGATATGGGAGGTCCACAGAGGACAAAATGGATGACATGGCTAAGATAATCAAAGAGTTATGAAACAAAATCTCCAGAATGGAATTATACTAGACTAAACCTGATCCTTTTTCTAGGAGATATTTCAAAAGGAATCCCAATCCCCAAATCCAATAGAGACTACTAAAGAGGAGGATCAGAAAATCAAAGCTCCTTTTAAAACATCAAACTTTATGCAAAATGATGATGTACAAGAATTTGTGGGGTTAGATGAATATATTGACAACCTCAGTGATAATGATCAAGAACCTCACCTAACCAAAAAATATTACGATAGGTATTTAGATCAAGAGCCACTGTTTGGGAACGAGGTAAGTATAAATAATATGGGAGAATCTGATTATCAAGGAATCATCGACTCTATAATGGCCGAGCTTCAACAAAAATATAATTTAAGGCCTAGAGATAAAAATGAGGAAGATCTTGTCGAAAAGTAAAACAAATGAGGTAGCTCAACCATCCATTGAAACGCAAGCTGCCAAAACAAAGATAGCTGAAACGCAAGATGCCAAGACAAAAACAGCTAAAACACAAGCTGCCAAAACAAATATAGCCGAAACCAAAGCAACGCAAGCCAATAGACAAGAAACAAGAGAAACAAAGATCCCAACCAGAGAGGCCAAGAAGATGATTGGAAGTTTCAATATGGAAAATGAAATTAATAAAATCAAAATTCTTGTGCCCATGGTCGAATTAGCAAAAAATTCGATGTATAGAAAACAAATTGCCAAAATGATAATTTTTTCAGATGTTGAAAGTCATGAGGATACTATTAATTTAGAATATGGTAGACCTACTATAATGTTTGGTCCGCATATTGAAAATGCTAAAGACCCTATTGCTCCTTTTTATATTATGCTGACTATGCATGATCACCTACTCCATAACTATATGTTGGATTCTGGAGCCTCCCACAACTTAATTCCCAAAGTTATTATGGAAAAGTTGGGTCTCGAGGTTACCAGACCATACCAAGATCTGTATTCTTTTGATTCAATAAAATTTAAATGTCTTGGTATGATAAAATATTTGGTGGTTAATCTTGCACAGATCCCTGTGAAGAGTATTCTCATGGATGTATTTGTTGCTAATGTTCCTACGAAGTATGGCATGTTGTTATCTAGGTATTGGGGTGCTAAACTTGGAGGATCACTTCAATTGGAAACGACGTATGGTACAATCCCAATTTTCAATGGACAATTCACCTGTCTATATAGAGAGACAAGATTGGCATATACCGTAAGTGACCCACAGAACCCAAATAATTATCCGATTTATGTCACAGATCAAGATTTAGGAAATTGTATATTATCAATTGATGATGGTTTTGACAAATGTACAGAAGAAAATGATATAGAAAAAGAAAAAAAAAAAATCAAAAAAACAAACAAAAATGTCAATAGTATAGGAGTTTGGAAAATGTTTTTTGATGGCGTTTCATCTTGGGAAGGAGTTGGGGTTGGAGTGCTATTTGTGGTACCCGGAGATGAATTCATTATTCCTTTGTCATACAGGTTACAGTGGGACGTTGAATATACCAATAACGTATGCAAATATGAGGCTCTAATATTAGGATTGGAGGCTGGCTGGGAATTGAAAATTGAAAATCTAATTGTTTACGGTGATGCCGAATTAATTGTAAAAGAGACAAAGTAGCAGTATCAAGCCAAGCACCCAAGGCTAAGGTCGTATAAGAACTGCACATGGGATTTGATAGAATTTTTTTTCTCATCGTTTAATATTCATCATATTCCCAGGGTACAAAACCAACAAGATGATTCTCTAGTGAAAGCAGCTGCTACTTTTATGCCACCTACAGTCTTAAAAATAAATTATCACATAGAAATGAGGGACATGTCTTCAATACCAAATAATGTTCAACACTGGCAAGTTTTCGAAGACGATGAGTAGATCAACCAGTTTCTAGAAATGGTGGATGAATTTTCCGAAACACACATCAACCGAGAAAATCAAAATGACCCTACTTGGATCATGCATGAAGGTGAAGATCCTCAAAAGTTCTAGGATAAGATCGCTAACCACCACATGTTGGTGTTAAAAAACAATCAAATTCCTAAGGTTCTAATTCCATTAGAGAGATTATTTGATAAGAAAGTTATACCCCTAAATTCTACCTTGCAACCTCATCCCGAAGAGGTTGAATATTGTGACATAGGCACTAAGGAAATCCCCAAGCTGGTCAAAATTTCTAAATAAATTCCACCTGAAATGAAAAGTAAATATGTTGATTCACTCAAACAATACAAATATGTCTTCGCCTGGTCTTACGACGAAATGAAAAATTATGATACCACTGTCATCGAGCATAAAATTCCTTTGAAACCGGGCATCAAACCTTTCAGACAGAAGCTCAGACAGATAAATTCTATACTCTTGCCTGTAATAGAAAGAGAAGTAAAAAAACTCCTGGATGCAAAAATTATTGTTCCACTCAGATATTTCGAGTGGGTAGCTAATTTAGTTCTAGTTAGAAAAAAGAACGACGAAATCAGACTCTGTGTGGATTTTAGAAACCTAAACAGATCATCCCTTAAAGAAAATTATCCGCTCCCTAAAATGGATCACGTTATGGAAAAAGTGGTCGGGGCTAACTGTGTGTCCATGATTGATGGATTTTCAGGTTACAATCAAATTGTAGTCCACGAAGATGACAAAGAAAAAACTGCGTTTACCACTCCATGGGGTACTTTCATGTATGACAAAATGCCATTAGGTCTAATGAACGTAGGGGCTGCCTTTCAACAAGTAATGGACATAGCCTTTGTCGGCGAAAGAGATAAGTTTGTCATTATTTATCTTGATGATTTAACTGTTTTTCCTAACTTTGATGCAGAGCACTTGGTACACCTCAAACATACGTTTGAGAAATTTTGGAAATTCGGTTTGTCCCTAAATCCCAAGAAATCTCATTTTACAATGCAGGAAGGTAAACTCTTGGGCCATATAGTATCTAGGGAAGGAATCAAAATTGATCCAAAAAGGGTTGAAGCCATAGATACAATAAATATTCCTAGAAACAGAAAGGAAATTTAGTCTTTTTTAGGAAAAATAATTTTTTTAAGAAGATTCATTCCAATTTTTGTTGAAATTGTTAAATTGATTACAGATATGCTGAAAAAAGACAACGATGTCAAATGGAAAACTAAGGCTAAAACATCTTTCGAATGCATCAATAAGGTAATAGGAGAAGCACCGGTGCTGGCCAACCCAGACTACTTGAAAGAGTTCTTGATCTTTTCATTTGCATCCGAACATACGATTGTGGCCGTGCTCTTACAAAAGAATGAGGAAGGGTTCGAACAACCAATAGCATTCTTTAGTAAAAACCTCAAAGACGCAGAGTTGAAATATGATATACTGGAAAAGCAGACATATGCTATGGTGAAGGCCCTCAAAGATTTCATGACTTACGTACTACATTCCAAAATCATTTCCTACATACCAACCAACTCCGTTAAGGACATATTGGTTCAACCTGATAGTGACAGAAGGAGGGGTCGATGGCTAGCCAAGATTCAGGAATTTGATCTTGAGGTAAAACCAACTAAACTCGTAAAAGGTCAAGGCCTAGCTAATCTGTTAGCCAAATCAAATTTTAGGTCACTCAGAATAAATCATCTGCAATATTACAGAGACCTTCTAGATATAGAAGAATCCGATGTACAGATACCTACAACTCAGATTCAAGAAAAAATCTCTTCCTCGGCTTGGTATAGCGACATAGTTTCATATCTCCTGAATCTTCAGTGCCCAAGTGATATGACTCCTTCTAAAATGAGAACATTAAAGCTGCATGCGGTAAAGTATTGCATCATCGACAACCAATTGTATTGGAAGGATCCCCTAGGATTTTTACTAAGATGCCTAATAGAATCCGAAACAGAGAACGTTATAAACGAGTTTCATGAAAGGGTGTGTGGAGGTCACCACGCCTGGAGGGAAACGACCTATAAAATCCTGAGAGCTGGATATTATTGGTCTAAATTATTTACTGACGTGAATACTAAAGTCAGAGCCTGTAAATCCTATCAACTATTCTTAGGAAAACAAAAGCTTCCAACACTACCCTTGATTACGGTCAAAACATAAGCTCCGTTTCAACAATGGGGTCTAGAGTTCATCAGAGAAATCCATCCACATTCAAGTGCACAACATAAATGGATCTTAACCGCTACAGACTATTTCACTAAATGGGTGGAGGAATTTCCAACACGAAATGCTATAGACTCAGTGGTGATCAATTTCTTAGAAGAAAATATTTTATCGAGATTCGGATGTCCTCAGAAGATAGTTACTGACAATGCCCAAGCCTTCAAATCCATGTCAATGATCAATTTTTTTCAAAAGTACAATATTGTACTAGCACATTCCACAACCTACTATCCTCAGGAAAACAGATTAGCTGAATCATCGAATAAGAACTTAATCACCATAATTAAAAAGGTGCTGAATGAAAATAAGAAAGCCTACCATGTTCACTTGAAATAAGCTTTGTGTGAAAATCGAATAGGCACTAAGAAATCAATTAGAATGTATCATTTCCAAATGGTGTATGGTACCGACATAGTCCTCCCCATAAATCTCACTCCGCCTGTGATGAAGCTTTGGCAAGACGTGAAGGAAGAGCCAAATGATGTTACAAAAAGAATAAACCAGCTAGTTGAAGTCCAGCAAAATAGGGCTGCGGTGGATGAGAAACTCCAAAGATATCAAGATAATATGAAAGCCCTATTTGATAAAAAAGCCAAAGATAGGGAATTCTTCCCTGAAGACCTAGTTTTGAAATGGGATGCTAGGAAAGAGGACGTTGGAAAGTATGGCAAGTTTGATCACATCTGGTGTGGACCTTTCAGGGTCGTAGCCCCCGAGGGAAAGAATTCATTCTTATTAGAAAACCTCGATGGAAAAATCCTTAATGCACCTATCAATGGGTGGTACCTGAAGCATTTCATGCAATAATCAAATTCAAAATCACCATTGTATATACCAGTTTGATTTTCTTGTTTTGATTTACAATTTTTTGTTTCTTTGGTAAGTTTTTACGTTCACTGTAAAAAGACCAGTTTCATTGATTTCATAAAAACAAAAATATAAAAAATGAGTAACAACTATCGCTTCTTTTTCAGAAGTTTCTGACATTTCTCATGTTTATTTTTATACAGAATGCTTGCTAATAGTTGAGAGATAAGGATGTATCAGAAACCAACACTCACTTTTCAGAACATTGGCATTCTCTCAAAACAAGTGATAAATAAATGGTTTACTTGGTTGAAAATATGAAGAAAATCCGAGGTATGAACTTTTACCCTACCAACCCAAGTTAAATTTTCAAGGGGATCTCACTAAATATGAAATAAGTATCATCCATATAAATGCTATCACTTGATCAACAACCAGAGAAATATAATAATTACGGCCTAATCCTAAAAGTCTTCTCTGATTTTGGATAAAAAATAAAAATAAAAATAAAAAATGAAATAAAATTTATAAAAAAGAAAATAAGAATAAAAAGACCTTAAAGAAAATAGGAGAACCAATGAACAAGCTTGTGTGGGATTGACCTTGTTCGCAACAAAACATTTAAATATTCTTTCTGTTTCATTTTGCCCATCCTTAAGTTTTATCATCCTATGATTCTCAATACCCCTCCCTGGTCTTCATATAGAGAAGAGACTTCACCTTAACTCTGAAAACTCAAAAACATGTCTTCAAAATAATGTTAGGTGAAAATTTATACACCCCTCTCAATTTAACTGAAAGAAAGTATGTCTAAGATAATCTTAATAACTTTAGCTATCTTATCCAGTTTTAAACTAACTAGTTCGCTCAAGGTTGATCCCTAAATTTAAAATCCACTATAAAATATTCTCAATAGGTGAAGGTGTATTGAATATTGAAAGAAAATTAGTTTCAGAGTATACTAAAAAATTATGACAGACCTTTCCTTTGAATATCTTAAACATATATCATCCCTTGTATGTTACATACAGATTGATTGCCCCCACTTCATGTATTAAAATATAAGAAAAATGGTGAAAGGAAATTCATAAAATGATTGCCCCCATCTAGTCCAAGGCAAATGGTGAAAGGAAATTCGAGAAATTGATTGCCCCCATTTTTCCCAATGAAAAAGAGAGATGATGAAAGGAAATTCATTAAATGATTTCCCTCATCTCAACATTTAAATGAAAAAATACTTATTGAAGTGGTGAAAGGTAATTCAATGGGAAAAGTAGATAACTTCACCGGGGTACTGAACAGACTTGCTGGCAGTGAAGCAATATCTATGATATTTGTATGGTTGTAATACGTATCTACATGATATACTCTGAAATCTAATCCTTTTTCAATAATATTTACATTCTGAACCAATGAGGAATCTCCCTAATAAATTATGTTACATATACTTAACCTTGATGTGAATGAAATCGATCAAAACTTGATTTTTCGGCTAAAGTTACTTTGATTATCTTAAGCAAATCTGAATACAGTTTTAAGAAAGAGGAATTTCAAATAACCTGACTAAAGGTCATGATTTGATGTGTTTTAAGGTCTTCTAATTTTCGGTCGAAACTCTTTTCTCATTTTGATTATGTTCCAAATGTGTTTCACAGAAATGTAATAACGACTCCATTTACCCAATAAAGGCACTTGGTCTACTGTTCTTCTGCGTCTCGCAGGGAGACACGATCCCTAGATGGAGCCTATGTTGGAACACATATATATTTCTAAACTTTAGACTTTAAATAGATTTCATTCCCTCTTAAAATAAAAACAACGCACACTTGATTCTCACTGTCGATGAAGTATTCCATCTAATGAAACGATCCTAATCTCTTAGGAGTTATGGAGCCACCTACTCTTTAAAGAGTCAAATCACTAAAGGATACTTCGAAGTTTCGAGTTTTAGAGTTTATTACTTCAGGCGTTTTAACATGCCCCACCTTTAAAGTCCCGATACATGAAAAGTGTTCTATCATAGTCATCATATACACGTATACCTTCCTAAACTTCAACACGTCACTACGTGAAGCGGCCCTTCGGGAAAATGACAGAAGATCTAACTTGCAAATCTATGAAACGCGAAGTCCCAAAAGATTAAACCTTGGTTAAATAAACTAATCTCAATTAAAGTTAATTAATAACTTCACACACTCGGAGTTAGGATATCCACCATCCATCGCATTCTAAATTCACGAAACCTGAACTCTCGAAATGTCTTAAGAATTAAACGGAGTTAATTAAAGATTAAATACAATTAGCGAATAATCAATCACTTCATGGTTTCGAGCTTCAAAAATCATATATCAAGATGTTATCGGATACCCCGAGGTCCAAAGGCCCGAAGAGACTTAAGGTTAAATATGATTAATTAACAGGTTAAACACTATTATCTCATGTTAATTTTTCATTGAATCATAGTTTGGGTAAATTCAAATTTCATCTATGCATATCCTGATCACGAAGTACCGAACATTAATGGAATTAGTAGTCGATCTAGGGCAAATGATTTCAAAGAAGATCTTGGATCACCACCCAAAATATTTTCATTAAGGAAAGTAAACACATTGTCAGTAAAGGTATACATAAATTGATGCATTTAAGGTGAAAAAGATATTGCATTCTGAATTCCATTCGCGTTTTTAACAGGAAAAGCTTTAGCAAGATAAGAAGTTTTTCACATTTGCTGTGACAGGTAACACAGTGCTGAGTTTACTACTGTCATGGCTCCACAGAAAATGATTAAAGAAACTGGTGAGAGCTCAAGCCAAAACACAGATGTCCTCTCGGACACATCGCCGAGAGCTGTGGAGACCATAAGAACTTGGACGTAGGTCTGTGATATCCTACAATATGAGCTGAGAAACTATCCATAAGAGACATATTATGAGGAGAATGGAACTCAAGCGATGAAGCTCAAATATGTATCCCAATCAAAGCTGCATAAGATAGCCACATGGCTGAGACTCATGCTATATAATGACATGATAGGTTGGGCCTTAGAGAACGTCAACGTCTCGACCAGGACTATCCACAATTCATAGAAAGTTGTTGTTGGATCTTTTCGACCAAAACACATACAGGTGATGTACAAATTGTCCCCAGCATTCAAACACAATTATAATGCCTCTTTCTTAAAGGAGTTCGATGAAGAAGAGTGCCCACAAGGTGTAAATAATTACCTTGACTTGATCAAGGATTGGTGGGCACGCCCTGAGAAATTCAGAGCAGACACCCACAGCATATACGCCACTGTAGCCTTAGACGCCCATATGATGTATGTGGCCATGATGCTGTGTAGAATTTTCGGGAAAGAAAACTATGCTCACTTCCTGTTATCATGGGTACTGATCATGCATGAAGTTGCAGAGGGTTTTTCTTTCAATTGGGCTAAGATATTATCAGACAGTTTGGCCAAGGAAATAACTAAATATCAGTCATTGAAAGCCAAAGGACAACCTGCCCCATTTTACATGTCAACATACCTCATGGATTCCATTTGTTATATGACGCCATTTCCTTTGATGGGCTGGAGCTGGACTCCGACCAGTGTTGAACTGATACATTTATATCACTCCAAGTTGTGGGAGGATAAAGCAAAGGACTTCTTCTATGAAATTTGCAACTATGTGGTGGTGCCAATGCATATTGCTATATACAGTTTCCCACCCCTCAGGATTTTAGACAAGATAGTGGATAACCTAGGAAAAATAATTGACTAGTACATTGAAGAACACTTATATCAGGGTCTTTGGATGTTCTGTTCCTCCACATGACTTACCAATGTTCCTACCAGATCGATTGGTGTGCCGAGAGGTACATCAAACTGTGCTAGAGGGAATCAGTAAAGAGCTCAAGGCAACGTAGAAAAGGGTTTGGCCCACCTTTCCTTTGCAAGTTGGTACTTTTTCACTGTTAGATTTTGACCACTCAAAGGTAGAGGCCGCAGCCCTAAAGAACATTAAGCTTTTAAAAATTTAATTCAAGAAAAATGATCCATAGAAGGTCGTAGGGAATCACATGGCTTTGTACACTCTGAAGAGATATGAGCATGAAAATTCCCCACATAATGAGATATTCTGAGGGGCAAGATCTTATCAGGAGGTGTTGAGCCGAGTATAGACTCTGACTCCAAAAGAATTAGCTGAGCTACATAATTTTCAAAGACACCGAAGAAACAGTCTGCCCAAATTCTTGCAGGGCAAAGTTCCGACATCTCCAGCCACACACGAAGTTGGAACCCAAAAGTTAGAAGCAAGAAGTTCTAGTGGGCTAAACATTCAGGGATATTTGGTGAAAGCGGAGGTTTTGACACAGAGGGCAAATACTGCACCATCAAATCAACCTGATGATCAAAAGAAGGCTCAAACATAAGTTTTTATCAAAAAGGGAAAGGATGCATCACTGTCTACAGTAGAAAATCTGGTTACTGATACAACAAGGAAACCATAGACCACCCAAATAGGTGACCCTATTATGTCTTTGACCCCTTTATAGATCAGTCAGGGGAACCCAAGCGCCGAAGTAGTGTTCATAGAAGATCTTACTCCTATTTTGGTCGAAGAAATTCCTCCTTCCGACTTCTTCTTCAACAAGAAGAGGAGAGTTGTAGTAAAAAGAGAAACGCACCAAAAATAGGGTGCAACTGTCAAGAAACACAGGGTGCTATTGTATGGAAAGGCCTTAGAAGAGGTATACTTCGCTATGGAAGTGGCAGGCTCATTGGGAGATTTCACCACAACAAATTGGTATTCAGTTGGGAATCTGAAGGAACAATTGAATTAGAAGGACCTGATGGTAAGTCAGTTGCAATGTCAACTAAAGACAATGGAATAGAGTGTTAGAGATGAGATGAATAAGGGTTTTGAGTAGATTAGAGCCTATGACAGACAGGAAATTCAACAACTCAAATTCAGTCTTGATGAAATGCATAAGAATGCACAGACAAGTAGAGAATGGGCCATTCAACAGGGAGAGTTGGTAAAACAACTGCAGGCCAAAATAAACTTGACTGAGAACACAGCTGTAGATATGGCGGTTTTCCAAGCCTAGGCATTGGAGGTGCGCGAGAAACTGGAAGCAACACAACAAATCGTTTTTACTAAGATAAAAGCTATCCAAAACCATTATCGGGTGGTAGACCAATATTTAAATAACATT
This sequence comes from Picea mariana, assembly GCA_032191745.1. Lineage (NCBI taxonomy): Eukaryota > Viridiplantae > Streptophyta > Pinopsida > Pinales > Pinaceae > Picea > Picea mariana. The sequence goes on from JASDQU011376676.1 coordinate 28,902, forward strand.
GGCCTAAAGGAGAGATATGCCATTGCAACTCGAGCTTCTTTCTAGGAGGAAGTTGTGTCATCAACAAAAGAGGAAGTAACCATGGTCTCTAGATTGTCTCTTTCTGAGCAAACTTGAGGTGATATAATACTGAAAACCTGGGAAGCTAACATAGTTGAAAGTAAAAGATTAGCTAAGGAGGTGAAGAAATCCTGTGAAGAAGCATTTCATTCACTCGAAAAAGAGTCACTGGGCCTCGAAAAAGATAATATCTCTGAAGTCTTGGGGCAAGTTGACATAGAAAAAAATCAAATTAAATTCAAGACAAACATGGAAGAGGCTTGGACTGAAATCTTGCAGTTAAAAAAAAATGATATTACCCAGATTAATAAATGGATAGTCAATCCTAGTCTGCAGCTACAGTCGATATATTCATAATACAGGAGAATGGAAGATAGGTTTCCTCGCTTAGAAAAGAAGTTATATACTTTTTAGGTGAATGACACAACATAACCTTCCATATTGGTGGTGCAGTTCGTAGTCAAATATGTGCAATGTGTCGAGCAAAAGAAAGCCAATGCCCCTGGGAACAAATGAGACAACGTGGGCATATCATGTACTCAAATCATGATTAGATACCAACTGTTTCTGAGCTGGAGAACAAGAAGAAGAAACGACTCTGCCAGCGTGGCGAAGAGACATGGGAGATGCAAGTGAAACGTTTCAAATTTCACATATTGTAATATTTACTGTTTTCAAATTATGAGAATTCCAACCGCTTAGGGTTGAGAACATTTTGTATAAATACATATTCTAAAGACTTAACACAGGCTGCTTCTTGCTAGATTATAACTAAGAAAAATCATTATTTTGTGAGTATTAATACAAGTGCAGGAAGGGATTCCAAATTTTGTGTAGTTTGAGTTATGTGCTCCTTTTGTATTCCATATCTCTAGTTTTCTTTATGTCACTCCTTGATAAGTGAGTGGTTTCAATTTAGTACAACATCTACTGTAATCACATTTTATCAGTTATTTGATAAGAAAGCAGGTTTTCCTCTTTATTTTCTATTAGTAAATACAATACCTGCAAGCTACTTGGATCACTGTATCTTATATCCTTTCAAGGGTGCATTCTATATTTTCTTCTACTATGAACAAGGTAATATTCATCTGTCATTGATGCCTCATTTTGTTTAATAGTTTGTAAATTTATCCCGCATCACTTGATTTTATTACTCGACTTAGATGAAGAAACACGACCTCTGTCCTGTTCAGTTATTAATTTCATTTCAGGGTTAATTCTTATATAATTAACGGAAGAAAAAGAACCTTTTAAAACATTCCTTAAATTACTGATGCCTGACATTATTCTTTGAGCCTTAAGTTTAATCTCAGGAACAACAATGATAAAGTGCAACATGATTACGATTTTAAAGACTACATGCAAATGATTGTAAACAATCATGAACAAATTAATTTTCAATAGATACAAAAATAAAAACTATAAAGTGTGCCTATGTTGGACACACACACCGCATGCTAATTCATGTGATTAAAGCACAATGTGAATGCAAATTGATGGAATACATGTACATGTGTGAATGCACAATCTAAATGCATAATAGATATGCACGCTGATAATTACTTATGGAATATTGGGTAAGAATCTAAAATGACAAAGTTGAGGCTGACTCGAGATTGAGGTCATCTTAGATAGTGATGGATATGCAAAAAGGAAGTTCTGTGATGAGATAGTTCCATGTGGAGGAATTGTGTGAGGACTTTATCAAGAGAACAAAGTCATAATATTAATGAATGATGGAAAAATTAGACAATAGATTACAAAGTCCATTTGTACAAGAGTCCTAGATTACATTTTAAAATATCATGCATGAGCAAAAGATATGCAAATGAATGTTGACCAACCTGATTTTCTCTTTGGTGAATATGCATAATGCACTAGTTCTTAATTTTTTGAAAACATCTTATTGTTGTAGCATGTTGAATTATCTAGGGAAGTCAAGATGAAACTTGGCTGAAACTACTCAAGGAACCGAGAAGACAAATCCAAAGAGGGATAGATTACTTAAGCAAAGGGGGAGTAAAGGAAAAACACTTTCCTTGCTCTAAAAAATTCTAATTTGCTTGACAAATTTATAAACCTAAAAAAAAAGGAACAACTGTGAAAGTAAAGGAAAATAAACAAATAAGAATGTTTAAATGAATAGGATTGGTTGAGACATGCTAAGTAAAGGTAGTGAGTCCTTGGAAATAACACAACTAAACTGAAAAGTTGTAGATTGTGTAGGAGGAGTTGGAAAAGAGGGAAGAGTCCCTTAACTCTTTCCTTGATTGTTTATTGTGTTTCTCTGGGATGAGAAACTAATATATTAATGGATGTAGGATACCCAACAACTGAATTATTTTATGGTTACACTATTAATCACATTGAGGAGTAATGTGATGAAATACATTTCGATATGCTAGGACATATCTGATACTGCTTTCTGATTTAGGTGCTATGTACATGCATTTTTATTTAACTTGACAACTAATATGATTGTGACTGTGATGATGCCTATTAAGTATAGGAAAAGATTGGAGTTGTTGAAGAAGGATAGCTGCCAATGGGTGAAAACCTTAGGAAGAGGATAAATGCAAGAGGGTTGTTGTTGAAAGACCAATGAAGGGACTTTGGGGAGTCCCCATGAAGCACCACTGATGAGGTAAAATTAGAAAGGGGTGCTGGCAACCAAACATGTATAAATATTTTTCATACCAGTATTTTATATGGTATGAAGGGATTGGGTAAGAATTCCTTTTGGGATATTTTCTTATCTTAATGATATGCAAATAATTTTGAGTATTTGTTGTATTCCATTGATACCTAGGAAGGGTAATATTCAGGAAAGAAGAATTTGAATAATAGAGAGAGGAAATGCATGCCAGTCAATGATGATTAAATCCTTGAAGGAAAATTCATGAACCGATAGTGTCATGGGTACATTGACCAATCAAGAGTGATTGGGAACAAAAGTGCTCATAAGAAGCACATTAAATTGAATGCATTGAGGAAATTCATGTTTGCATGAAAGGGAAGGAAATGGGCTTCCCATTATGGAAGGAGGACCTTCCAATACTTTACTAGAGTTGTAGAATGGTAAAGAGAGGAAATGGGTGGACATAGATGTTGACACCCTGTTTATTAGTGAAGAAAGAATGCTAGAAGGCATTTCTATTAAATTTTAATTTCATATCATGGTGTACTAATTTGAGGTTATGATCATCTCAAGGCAAGAGGAACAATCTTGCTGTAATAATGAATGTGGATATATGATGCATGTGGTAATAGGTTGGTTGAGTTCCAATACTCCGGGGAAAAGTTCCTAATATGAAATGTAGTAATCTGATATCAATGCAAGGGTGCATTGTGTGTGAATGTTGCCATGTACATTGACACATTTATTAAACCCATTTAATGTTTAGTTGCATTTGGAAAATCTTGGATGTTGAAGTAATGCATGTGTAAGGAATGATATTTCCTTTTTGAGTAAATGAATGTGATTGTTAGTATCCACGTATTTTTGAAATTGTTTGAAAGCCACTGCAAGTGTGCAATGAAAGTGTAATGTGCATGAAAACTAACAATTTGTTTGACTGTGTGAAGACAAAATTGTAGAAAGAAGGGTCTTGGATATGGTAGCAAAAACAAGCCCATAAGGAAGACCAATACCCGCTGAGCCAAACTATTATGAGAAGAAAAATCTCATACTTGTGAATTTGGTTCGGTGTGGAATAGATCTGAAAATGAAAATGTGGAATGAAAAATATGTGGGTAACATATTTGAAAAGAATTTTGATTGAAATGATGAAAGCATCTCATGAGTTATTGTATGCATGTGATACATGTGAGATGAAAAGATCCGTCTGTGGAGGACAAATGATGGTTGTCAAGATGGAAAACATGAAAAAAGGCTATTGTTGTGACATGAAAACCCCGTGATAAGCCATGATCACCATAGAGAATGATGTGTTAGGGTAACAAGGGCCAAAGGAATGCTTCAGAAAGAGAAATCTAGAGGGACACCTTGGTTGTAAGACTCGGTGAAGTCTCATAAACTTTTCTTGTGAGAGAAAGCCTTGGCAAAGCAAGATGGATCACCCGAGGGACTATATAACAAAGAAGGGGATGCCTGAGCCTAGGCCTAGAAGGCGAGTGACCGCAAGGAAGAGGATACTTCCATAATTCTTGTAAATTGTTGGATGGGATCATTCACACAATTGGTATGTCAAGGAAATAGTCGACCAAGTTAGCAAGGAAACCAACTAGATGTGGGTAAATAAACTTGCACAGATAAGTATTGTGCTGATATGAATATTTCCTCTTGAGTTTTGAACAACAATAAATTTTTTTATCATGAAATTATGATTAATATGCTTGTTGTTTGAAATTATTATAGGCATATGACAGAGACCAAGAGTCTAGGAAAGGACCAGACCAAGGGAGAGGAACAACAATTTTGAAGTAGCTGAAAGAAGAAAACATGAATGGTGTTGTTGAGATGAAAAGAAAACCGAGGACAATGTTCCTTTAAGGGGGAGGGTATTGTAACAACAATGTTTCCCCAAACTTGTAAATATAATTATATTACTGCTAGAAGACTATGGACATATTTTTTTATTAATGTAGAAAAAGGAAAATGTTGAATAAATGTTGAAGGGTG
>JASDQU011376678.1:768-14083 GCA_032191745.1 Picea mariana
ATATATATATATATATATATATATATATATATATATATATATATATATTATTTTTTTATATTTTGTTTTTCTTTTTTAAGTTTGTGTTTATAGGTTTTTTTTAATTTGTTTTAAAAAAAGTTGTTTTTTTTAATATGTTTTAAAAAAATGGTGTTTTTAGTAGTATGATGAGAGGAGTCTTTTATTACTTTGAAATTAAAATATTGTACATAGCCATATGTATCTCGTCTGCCCACAAGGGGAAACTAAACGATATCATAAGTACCTGGTATCACAAAATTTACACCTTATCTTTACCAAGAAACTAAGGATGTCTTTGTCCAATAAGACTAGTATATTAAAAAATAAATAAAATTGTTGCTAACAAGCCTTTGAATTTACTGATAGTGACCAAAATCGACCTATCACCATAGACCCTATGGGCTAGAAAATAAGTATTTCCCCTACCCAGCATAATGAAACATTATCAAAAGGAAGAACCAAGCTAACCCCTACTCCCAAACGGAGCATCCTCCACTGCTTGTTGTTCTGCATTCGTCGTAGTTCCTTGAGGCACCCAGTTCACTAGAGAATCTTCTTTGACTGGTTCGCCGACAAAGGGAGCTTCCACCAATTCCATCAAAGTGTCAATATTGTTGATCTCCTTAATTATGTCCTCTCTCATTCTTTCCAGGGTCTATGCAACAACCGCCCCAAAGCTTTTCCTCTCAGTAATTATTCGACCGAGGAGTAACCTTAAAATCCAATAGGATTTGAAGGCAGTAGTAGAGCCAAGTTGGGACTTTGTCTCTTCGAACTCCCTATCCTCCATCTCTGAAATCTCTTTCTCGATGTTATCCGACACTCATTCAAAATAGATTCTCTCCCAATCATACATTACTCACACATCTTCCGATCGTCCTCCACCCCCTCTCCAGCTCCTCATCCTTTGTCTTGGTACCATCTGATGCTCTATCTCCCGATAGCAACAATCTCCCCTCCACTATCTTATGACACAGAGAGAGAGAGACTCTCTTCTATCACATTAACCTTATTACCCAAGAAACCAGTCTTGAAGCATCGTTTGTGTCTGCAAACAACTCCCTGAATGTTAGCAACAAGCATATTTCTCATTCCCCTTCTTATTAAAAGCGCGACAGGGCATAGTCCATGGCACTCTTCCAGATGTCCCTTCATATTAACTCCCATGACCATAGCAATCCATCGCATGGTGGAATGACACTAACCTTTCGTACCTATAGGCATTTCTACACCCTCCATCGTATCTCCATTCACCGTTGGCGGTGTAACCTTAATCCTTTGCATGCTTTCCATATTTAAAACCTTTTCATCCACCATAAATATCAGTGTAATCAAGGATCTTGCACACGTAACCATTCTATGGTGTCTCCTCCATCTGTCTAGGGGTAGACATGACTCTTCATCCAACCTCCCTATTCTCACCCGCATCCAGGATTTAAATTGTGTTTTTTTTTTAAATGGGTTATTTTTCATTTTTAACAAAAAAAAATGGATTCTTTTTCATTTATTCATTTGTTATTTTTTCTATTTATTTTTTTAATGTAATTTTTTCCCTAAAAAATCATAATTTCTATTTCACTAAAGAAAGAATTACATTCCATAGGCACCCAGGGTCCAAAGAGCTTTTTTTAATGTAAGAATATTTTAAAAATTAATTAATTAATTTTTTAGCAAACACCAATTTTTATATAGAAGTCAATTTCAAGGTTTTTTTTGGCAATGGTATATGTTGCCAAAGACACAGTTCCAATCAATTCATAGTTTTAACTCCAAAAATAAAGTTGGTGTTACTAATAGCATCACTTTTCGATTCGAGGGTCAATTTTAAGGTTTTGTCATCTTGTCAAGGCCATGATTTCAAACGAGTCACAATTTTAGCCACCCTTTGAAAAAAAGGTGTTATCAATAGCACCACTTTTTTAATTCAGAGTTAAAAAAAACCACTAAATGTGACCTGTAAAAAAACAAGAACTCTGGGAAGTAACTCTGGGAAGTTCTCGTTAAGTTGGTAACTTTGTTCTATGCTTAAATGTGCCTTTTTAAAGTATGTTTTGAGGTTTTGGAAACTCATCTATTTTGTGATAAATGGCACCTAGGTATTGGTACCGTAAGAGGATCATATTCAAGAATCTGAATACATAGTGTCTGAAGAAGTGGAATATAGAGACACGAATTCTATACATCAAGATGAGGATCTGCTATTACACAACAATGTCTCCACAAATGTTATCGACAACAAAGGATGAGATATCAACACACAAGCAACAATCATCAAACAAGAATCAAGCTCAAATGCTAGAGGATGAAATATAGACCTCATGGTAGGAAAGTCTCTTAGAAAAGATGCAAAAGGAACCCATAGTGTGAAAATTATTGATCACATTGTATGAGACGAATTAGGACCAAAACCCATGATGGTCCACAAGCACTAAAAGACAAATTTGAAATGTGAACGTATATGATGTAGGAGATAGAAAATTATGAACATTTCTATTGTCAGTATTTTCTCATCATTCCATAGAGGATAGGGACAAAAAGTTCACAGACTAATGCCAAGAGTCGGGAAGCTGAAAGGCCAACAGTTAGGGTGAATTTTAATAAGCATGGGGATTGTACTCTAATTCAGGACTTTTTGGCTCTTTGATATTTCAAGTACTACCGCTGAAACTTTAATGAGGAGAAGCCTTTTTGGCTAAGTTATTTTTTAGAGAACTCAGATTCTCGTGTTGCACTTGTTGTGGATTGTTCTACTATTTTTTGCTCAACATTGGAGTTGTTTAAGAATGTACCTCACATTGTAGACTATTCTTATGTATGACTACTACATTTTTACTTATATTCTTCAAGAGATATTTGTCTGAATTTGTGAACATGTGACTGTAAGTATTGTTTCAATACTAGACTATTATGGGTTTGCAGTCATTTACCCATAGTCTTGTCTTTGCTTTGTGTGAACTATTTTCTGGGTCATTGATAGGAACATGTGTGGTTCTATGTTTCCTTCTAGTTATTGTTAGTTTCGTCCAAATGCATTCATTTGCATCTTAGATCAGTTCCATTCTATTATTTAGCTTAAAAACCATCACTAGTGGACCGAGCCTCAACCGGTAAACCCCAAGCCAGTAATGGTTGCCAAGATAGAATTTGAATAGGTTCCTTATTCCAAATCGTGTGAGGTCCAAATGGGACTTCTCACTGAGGGTAACTCATGTTGTTGATTAAGGTCACACGAACCACATCAACAAAACATTTTCTAGTATAATCGTGTTTGCATGGCCAAGACTGAATTCTTATTTTTAGGTTTCCCAATCTTTAAATGTTTGTGCTAATATTATCATAAAGGTATTCTAAGACTTGAATGTCTTACTTGTAAATTATCTTGGTTGAGATATAATAGTCTTTAGCTAGTGAATTTCCTTCCTAAATGACCACTAGGAACCACCATAAACATTAGTCATTGAAGGAAATCCTAGCCTTGTGGGAGAAACTTTTCCATATCAACTTGTATTTGATGGCCTTCCAACCTTTGCAAACACTTCTAGCTACAAGAGTCCCCTTCAATTTGATGGGTGTTGGAGACATAAGGAAGATTTGAAGGTTTAGATTACTACATATCTTCTTGCCATATGAGGTCCCTGAGATGATGGAACTCCTCAATAGGATCTTCCAACCCTCCTTTCCTTCCATTGTTTGGATGAACCATTTGGTGCGATAATCTTAGGATTACATCTCAGTGGACATAATACCCATTCATCCTTTATCCATAGGGGTTCAAATAAGGCTCCAACCAATTCTATGAAACCTCTTCTCTCCATTAGAGTTAGTCTGCAAAACATTCTCAACATATTTTCTAACTTGACATAGGAATGGGTAGAAGGTACCTAACATAGTGAGTAGTACACATGGGTAGCAACCAATACCTTAGTGCATATTTCAAATTTTCTTACAAGAGATAGAGGTTTCAAAATCAATTTATTTATTTTTTTAGACATTGTTTACAACACTACTTCCCTCAACTCCTTTGGGTGGGCTTTGACAAGAAAAGGAATTTTAGAAACCTCGCTAAGCTATAACTAAGACCATCTTTGGGCAAGAAACCAGTGAGTAAAACCCTTTTGACTTTGTTCATAACATTAGCTTTTAGCCATTTGTAGATTCGACTTAGAGGCTTCACATAAAATTTGCATGTAGTCCACAATATTATCAAAACTCTGCTTACCTTCGATGAAGGTTAACAAAGAATCATCCATGAAGGGACCATTCATTAGTTGACCAACATTAGGCCCATAGAGAGGCTTAGCTTTGACAAGTCTTTGTGATATTCTATTGTGAATGATATAACCAAGGGCTTCGACAGCCATTAAATAGAGGGTCGGAACTGGAATATATTATTTTTGGATAGACTAAAAGAGCCATATCTCTTCAAATATGGCTTGATTCATAGAAAAACAAGTCACGACATTTGAAAATAAAGTTTCTACCACCTTAACAAAAAGGGGTTAAAACCAAGCACTTCTAGCATGACAACAATGAATGACCATTACACTCAATTATATGTGTTTTCAAAATACATGTTAATAAAAGGGGCCTCCATGCCTTGGCTTGTGTTCCATTCAATGACTTCTAAGGAAACAATAATAATATCTAAGATGTATTTTCCTATGATAAACCTTATATGCTCTAGTCTTGTGATTTTTAATGGGATATACTTCAACTATAAGGCAAGAACTTTGGCTAAGATTTTGTAAGATATATTCAAGAAAGTTATTGGTTGCAAACTCATGATTATTTATGTGTCTCCTCACTTTGGGATGAGCCTAATCACCCCATTGTCAATGTTGTTTCCAAGTGTGTAATTCTAAACAGCTTCTTTGTACACTTAGAGCACATCCAACCTTGCAAAATTCTAGGTCTATTTAGATAATTCACGTGACTAATCATCCTTGATAAAAGACTTATCATCATTAATCTCTTTAAGCATTGTTATCAACTTTTCCAATGTCATCACTTTATTACACATCACTATTATTGTTTTGCCAACTTTCGAGGAACTTGATGAATACAACTCTACATGGCCACCTTTATTTCCTTTGTCATACCTTAAGATTGAAAATGTATTTTATAATGATTAACGATATCCTCTCTATGTCTACCTAGTTTGTTACTCCACATTTTATTATTTTGAGGGAACTAATGTGTTCCACTACTTCTTTGTACCTGAGAGTTTTTGAAGAAGGCCTTGGTTAGTTTATTTCTTGTTTTGATATAGTCATTACGGCCTCTAGTTTGGGCTCCCCTTTCTTTGTAGGTCTCTTATACTTTCAAAATTTGTCTCAATTTTCACACCTTGGATTTAAGTCATGCACTAAAAGGGATAAGATGTAACATCCTTGACAATTGTTCTAGTTCTCTAGGTCCGCCTTGTGTTTTCTTCTTCTAACTCTAGTCAATTATTTATCGTATACCCTAAAAAATGTAGTGACCCTTCTTATGGCATCTTCCCACTAAAGAATCAAAACTCTAATCCTTTTGGGACAAGGAATTATATTCTAAATCCGTTTGATGGCTTCAATACATGACTCGCTTTTCAAGTCGGGTGTGTTTAACATGAACAATGTACTATGAAACCCAAGTTTGTCAAAATTCTAAGAGACAGAAAAAGTAATTGGTACATGATCATATAGCGTGAATTATCCCAACTCTTTGAACGACCTTTTGTTGTTTTCTTAAAAAAAAAAAGCTTTGTTAAAAAAACATAGCTCTTCAAGTCTTTACAAGACCCTCTTATCACCTTTCTGAAAGTTTGATCATGTAAATTTGAATTGTTTAGGTGAATCCCTATTGAAAACCTTATCAAGGTTAGAAAGTTCAAGCCTCGCCCTAAGATCATTTCAGGATGTTAGTTCCCTTGGGGGAATATGTGCAGGCAAAAGGCCCTCCTTATTTTTTCATGTCTATAGATTATTATAGTCAACACAAAATAACTAGTAATCCTTTTGAAGCTCTTAAACTAACCAATCCCACGAGGCCACCCTTTTGTCAAGATTGTTTGGCACATAAATATTATCTAGGCCTATCACATGGCTCTTGAAATCAAACAAAACCAAACAACATGGTTTGTTGGGTGTGACCTATGTTGGATAATTGAATCATCCCACCTTGGCGAAGTAGGGTTGTGACTCCACCCAAGCCTTCAACATGCTTATTGAAAAATACAATGGAATTCAACATGTTATCTGAAGGGATATTTAAGTGAAAACCTAGTGACTTTATGTTATGGAAAAAATGTCCCAAATAACACAAAAATAGAAGAAATAAATAATCCACGAGAAAGACGAATAGTGGATGAATAATAAGCCTCTTCGAGGGACAACCTCCTTTTACAATGTACAAAATACACAAGATGGGATGATTCCTAAAACTAGGTCACCTTGATATATATAGGAGATAAAGGGTACAATTACAATTAAGGGATTAACCAACCAATGATGATAACAATAATATAACAATAACTTAATATGCCCTGCTCCTTCAAAGAAGGATTCCCCTAAATGCTTGATTGGTCATGGATGCTTTTGTATGAAGAACTCATCTTCCCATGTCACATCCTCTACTGGCAGGTTCTTCCACTTGACGAGGTTCTCGGTAATTGGTCGATTTTGTAGTTGCTTAATCCATGTTTTAATGATTGTTTCAAGTTCTAGTATTATTTTTCCTCTCTATCATGCTCTATCAATATAGTTTGAACTAGGATCATGTCATGTATTACCTTCTTTAAGAAAAAAAACATGGAAGACTAGATGTACACTTAAATATGGAAGTAACTCCAATTCGTATGTTATACTATCAATCCTCTTCAAAACCTTATAACGACCATAGTAGTTGGGTGCTAATTTATTGTACTTATTGTGTTGCTTGAGAAACCTCTATTTGTATGGTTCCAACCTATCGAGGGGTTAGATATCCCTTTAACTCAATAGCAAGAACCAAATCCGCCTAAGAGGCCCAATTAGGCTCATAAGCATTTGATGAGTGGTAGGGTTCTCTAGATTTGTGATATGGCTAGAATTATCAATGGGCTTTAATCGTGATTGACATATATGTCTTTTCTGTGAGGCCTTTCCTCAAGCTACATAGTTCTCTTTTTGGTTCTTTTTCTTAATATTTATAACAAAAGAAAGGTAGAGCTTAAAATAAATGGCAGAGGGAAGTTAAATTGCATGTTGGGGGAAGGTTGGGTGTTAGGATAACCTTTATACCTTAGCATGCAAACGAAGAAGATCTAAACTACTTCAAACTAGCATTAATACCATTTTGATTAGTAGACATTCAACATTGTCTAAGATAACAGTCACATAAAGAAGACATACATGTGACAAGAAGTTAGTGCAAGAAAAGTAATTTTCAATGCTCTATTATCAATCACAGGTTAACACAGTCAATTTCTAGTCATCAACTAGAATAAAAGAATTGTTAACACATTATAAGATAACTTTAAATAACAGATACAACAACTCTTACTCAATACAACAACAAATATTGAATCCGAAGACAGAGATAGTCCCCCTCGGTCCAATCACATTCATGCCTTAGATGATAGAAGTTTCTTTGGTTCTAAACAAAACTTGTTAATTAAAATAACTTGCACAAAAATATTTCTCTTACAAAATTCCAGAAAAATTCTTTCTCTCTAAAACCATCGACCTTTTGTCCAAGGTCGATGCCCTTATTTATAACAAAAAATAACAAAACTAAAATAGCTAATACAGTTGTGTTAAGTTGAGAAAACGCCACATGGTGGATTTTTATCTATATGTTCTCTTTTGCTTCCCCTTTGATCATCTAGTGGTTTTACAAAAGTGGATTCTTCTTCTCGTACTTTGACCACTTGAAGAAGATATCTTCACATGTATTTGCATATGGGAACTTGTGTTGGTCCATCAAAGCGGAGAGGACCTCTTTTATATCTATTGTTCGTTCCTTGTACTTGATTAGCTTGACACTTAAGTATTGTAGGACTGTAAGAGATTTAATCAGAGGTTCCATGAACTTCTTCACTTCACCCAGGATCATACTTGAAATCTGTGAAATCTCCACTTTCCATTCCAGGTCTTTCTCTTCATGTTTTTTAACTATGTCATGCAGATCGGTGAAATCCTCCGATGGAACAAACTCTGGTAGGTCAATGCTCCTCATTTCTCGATTTATTTTCTCCCAACTTTTCTCACACTCTCCCCATATTTTCTATATTTTCCATTGAGGTTCTTGGATGATGCTTACCCAATGTTCACCTGCCTTCCTTATTTGGGTGATGTTGCTATCCATCAACAATCAGATGCCATGCTCTTCTGTATCTTGGTCCTCCTGCACTTCGTTGATGTATTCTATCCGTTCTAAGGATTGATGTGCCTTTTCATACCACCGCTGCATGTATTTACAAGTTTCCAGCCCCATGAGGGTATCTTCTTGGAAATCAACTATGCGAGCGGTGAAGAGATCTCTTTCACTTGTGAATTATGCATACATTTCTCGGAAATCACTCTTCAGGAGTACCACTGCATGTGTCGAATTCTAGTAATATTTCGCTTGATGTTGCAGATGGTCCAGTTCTTTCTTCATGGTGGCTAACTTCCTTTCATCCCTTCTTTCCCTGTCTAAAGTAGCAGTGGTTATGGCCATACCTGCTCCGATTAGCTCAATCATCTTAGCATTTTTTGTGTCAAATAATGTTTCCTCTGTGGTTATGAGAAGTGTGATATCGAGTGTGAGCTTCCTTTTATTGGTTGTTCTTCTCATTACAACTTTATTTTTCCTGTTATAAGCAATTGCATCTATATCGATGATTTCATCTACTGGTTCAGGAATTTGTTGATCTCCCTAGGACATAGTATTGCCTAGGCTTCATGTCGTATAGATATGTTCCATGGCAGGTTCTTTCAATTGCTTAGCAAGGGAGCTTTCTGTATGTTGTGGTGATTTGGCCTTCGGCTAGTACTCGTCAGCTGACAAATTCTTTGTCCTAGCTGGGGAAGTAAGTGAAGGATTGGCATTAGCTGGGAGTTTGACCGTTGAAATGTCGATTTCTAGTTGCTCCATTTCTTCTTCTTGTTCACCAGCACCCAAGTCATTCTTGGAGCTGTCATTATGAGGTTGTGTTCCCAACTGATCGAGAAATTTAGTGTACAGAGTGCTCCTAGCCTCATGGTCTCCTTCTTATGGATTTAGGATCAGAACATTAGAATTTGGAGCATATGTTTCCCCATGTTCCTCCTATTGTGTGATTAGTACTGGGGTTATACGTGAGGCTTCTAAACCTTCCTCATTGTCATATATGGTGATTAAATATATGAGGACAGTAGGCATACATGTTCTGCTTGATGCTCTTGTTGACCTTCGTTGAGCCATAGTAGTCATCGGTGATCCTGCATGTGGTGACATAGGGCTAGGGTTTTCTTGATCAGTGGTCTCCCCCAGTGGAATTGCATTTGAATTAGTTGGTTTCGCCTCCTCGCTTTCACCTACTAAGGTTATTCTCAAAGGTCCTATCAAAGGATTGAGTAGGGGCTCTCCCTCAAATCTTGAAATAGCTCTTTTGACTTCTTCTAGTAACAATATCCCCTTTCTCTCTGCCTTGACTGCTTATGTTGCTCAGTTTTCATCTCTTACCCTAATGGCTTCTTGAGCATTGTGCTCTATAGTCTCAAGTTGTTCATCCATGGTCATTGCTTTGAATTTGGTCATGTTTAGGTTAGCCTTTCTATGGAGCGCTTCCTCCAAGTCTTGGGCGCCTTTCGTAAAGATTTCATCTTCAAAACTATCATGAGAATATGACCAATAGGAGAATACATGCGACATTTGCTAGGGAACTAAACCCTTTGGATCATGCTTGTGAAAGTGGCCCGTGGGGAACCGATACTCAAGTTGATTTAACCCTTCTTGTTTCGCCTACGCAATGTCTTTGACCATATAAAATCCTATATGAAAACCATAGGGAATGAAAGCTCTCTTATTATCCTGTACCAAGGAAGCATTATAACCTTGTAAAATGATCTAGTAAAATGTCTCTCCCAATATGAGACAATCTTGGACATGAACGGGGAGTAGGTGGGTTGCACCAGTAGCTCCGAACACTCTGATATAGGTGCTTGTCTCTTCAAAGTACCAGTGTCCAACTTTAGCTATCATCTTTTTGGTTGCCACTGAAAGCCTAGCACATTCCTTTCTAAAGATAATGATGTATATCCTGGCTATGAACCCATCACATATCATGGCATACGATCTTTTGTACCTATTCTCCCATAAGATATTGAAATAAACATGTACAAGCAATTCGGCAATATGCCAGCTTAAATTCATACCTGAGAAAATGTTTCTTGTGCAGATTACATCAAACAGGTAGGATGCCATGTAGAAGATTGGACCTTCTCCTTCCTTTGGTGTCTAGGCCTGTAGGAGATTAATACTTAGTTTTTTAAAAATAATGGATCCCCAATTGAAAATACTCCCGGAAATTGCCACGGTATACGCCAAGGGCATTCGAGCTTCTGAAAATTTTGAGCAATCCTTTTCTCCATATAATCGGCAAATCAAATCCATTAAATACATGTAGAGCTCTCTGAGATTTATTGTGTTGTACCAACCAGCGTTTTGTTAATGTTTATGAGATTATTATAGTTCTTTGCATTTCAATAGATAACAGCAACATAAGAACAAGATCACTGAGAAATACACATCCACAAGAGACATAGCATTTATCCTGGGAAACCCTCTAGGGGAAGAAAACCCAGCAAAACTTCCTTAATATAAATAGCCAATACAATTCCAAGAGATCTTATGCTAAAACAGAAAGTCCTCTCCCAAGATATGTTCCACTCTCTCTCTCCTTTGTCGGTAATAGATCAGAACTTGTCTCTTAAACTAAGCAAGTGAATTGTGATCAAATGAGGCGCCAGCCTCCTTTATTTATACAAGTTCTGGCATGTGTGAAGTGTCTCTTCACTGGCAGGGCCGACTTCTCAATCTGGGTGGGTAAAGCCACCTTTATTATATTTCTAGGTCTCTTAATTAACTGATGGGGCCGACTTCTTATTCTGCCTATTATAATTATCTGTTGACCAATCCGCAAAAGGGGATTTGGTCCTATTACAATAACCAACATGATCAATCCACAATGGGGATTGACTTATGAATAAAATATCAATAATAATAAGAATACTCTTTGCAGTTACATTATTTCAACACTCCCCCTTAACAAGAAGGGTATTCTTCAGCAGCATCATGGGAGAGAGAGAGGTTAGCATCATCAACAACATCAGGTGGGAGGACAACATCATCAATATCATCTTGACTAGCGATTCTATAAATCATCGGAAGTTTTCTTCATCAGTAGCATCGTCATTCTTGAAAGAATGCCATCATCATCTACATCAATATGTATTAGTATAAAAAAATGATACCTCATCATAGTACTAGGCTAGCCCGTCACAGTACTAGACTGGCTCTATGTCACAGCTGTTAAGCTGGTAGCTCAGTGCAAGTCACACCTTGCTTTACGTCTAACAACTAGGTCAAAAGCAAGGTATACATCATCTTGCTTTACGTCTAAAAACTAGGTCAGAAGCAAGGAACACATCATCTTGCTTTACGTCTAACAACTAGGTCAGAAGCAAGGAACACATCATCTTGATTTACGTCTAACAACTGGGTCAAAAGCAAGGAACACATCATCTTTCTTTACATCTAACAACTGGGTCAGAAGCAAGGAACACATCATCTTGCTTTACGTCTAACAACTAGGTCAGAAGCAAGGAATCATCTTGCTTTACATCTAGCAGCAAGGTCAGAAGCAAGGAACACACACATCATCTTGCTTTACGTCTAACAGCGAGGTCAGAAGCAAAGAATCATCTTGCTTTACATATAACAGCGAGGTCAGAAGCAAGGAATCATCTTGCTTTACGTCTGACAGTGAGGTTAGAAGCAAGGAATCATCTTGCTTTACGTCTAACAGTGAGGTCAGAAGCAAGGAATCATCTTGCTTTACGTCTAACAGCGAGGTCAGAAGCAAGGAACACACACATCATCTTGCTTTACGTCTAACAGCGAGGTCAGAAGCAAGGAATCATCTTGCTTTACGTCTAATAGCGAGGTCAGAAGCAAGGAATCATATATACTCCCCCTTTCAGGGTGGGTCCTTTCGGACTATACCAAGATTATCTCAAAAGTGTTCAAACTTTACAAGAGATAGAGGTTTGGTCAACAAATCAGCAACCTGTTCATCCATGCTAACATACAAGAGCTTCAGGGCTCCTCTCTGCACCATGTCACGAATGTAATGATAGTGAATCTCTATGTGCCTCGACCTATCATGGAATACATGATTCTCTGTCATCTTTATGCAGCTCTGGTTGTCACATAGGATCGTGGTTGCTTCCATTTCTAGGTCAAATAGACCGGTCAGCAACTTTCGAAGCCATATAGCTTCGCAGCTAATAGAACATGTGGCAATGTACTTTGCTTCCGCTATGCTGAGAGAAATATTGGATTGCTTCCTACTCTGCCACAAAATCATGGCTGATCCCAAACTGAAACAACATCTGGAAGTGTTTTTATGTGAGCAACGCTTCCTGCCCAATCTGAATCAGTCTATCCACTCAATGTGAAATTGTGATCTCCGTCAACTCAGACCATAATCTATCATACCTTTGAGGTACCTCATCACATGTTTTGCAGCCACTAGGTGAACACGTATGGGTTCTACCAGAAACTGACTGAAGATGTTCACGGCAAAACAAATGTCTGCTCTGGTGTTCGTCAGGTACATCAGTGATCCAATAATTTGTCTATACAGTGTGGCATCTATCAAGTCTGACGAAGTATCGACCAGTAGCTTCAGCTTCGCTTCCATGGATGTATTCATGGGTTTGCATTCTAGCATGTTAAATCTCTTTAAGATCTCGACCATGTACTTCCCTTGGTTAAGGAATATCCTCTCTGAACTCTGTCGTACCTCAAGACCTAAGAAATAATGCATTAGGCCAAGGTCTTTCATTTCAAATTCAGAGGCAAGTCTTCTTTTACATTCAACGATGAGCTTTTCTTCTCTAGTTAAGAATATGTCATCCACATATAGCAATAAGATTACTGGCTCATTATCCATAATTTTGAAGTAGAGATTTGAATCTGCTTTACTCTTGGTAAAGCCTAAGCTCGTTAAGAAACTGTCTATATGGCCATACCAAGCTCTAGGAGCTTGCTTCAATCCATATAAGGCTTTCTTAAATCTATAGACATG
>JASDQU011376678.1:14675-29697 GCA_032191745.1 Picea mariana
AGTTCTTGGAAAGAAGACACCTCTCTACCTTCTTCATCTAAAACAATCCAAATAGTGTTCTTGGTCTTTCTTCCATTAGTAAAAGACCGAAAAAAAAATTTGTGTTTTCATCCCCACTCTTCAGCCAAATTGCTCTACTTTTTTGCCTCCATGTTTTCTCTTGTTCTTTCAATAGCCGACTCTTTATTTTTCTCAAGGGATAGGAGATCCGCTTTCAATTCTAGAGTGTTATAACATTCACCAACTAACTCATAGATACCCTACATAACTTCCTCAATCTCCTTTAGAGCCTTGACATCCCTTTCCTTTTTTACTTTCTCCCATATCGTGGACTCCATTTTAACTTGCTTTAAGTTTGCAGTAAATTGGATCCCTGCAGATTCTCCCCCCTCAACGGAAAAGTGCTCCCAACACTCTTTGACTAGGGTTTGAAAACTCTCCTCTTGAGCTCATACTAAGTTGAATTTAAAGGGGCTCAGAGCCTTTCTCAAGCCTCCAACCATTTCAAATAAAATGGGGGAGTGATCTGAATCCCCTCCAAACCCTATCTAGTACCTCAAATGTAAGGGTTGAATTCACAGATTGTCAGCGACCAAGAAATGGTCCAACCACTTAGCAATGTGATCCTCCCCTGTCCTCTTGTTTTTCCAAGTAGGGCTCAATTTTATAGGAGTAAGATCTGAGAAGCTTGCCTCGGATATGAAGTGTCTAAAAAAATCTACAAGGGGGTCAACATGAACTCTCAGACCCCACACCTTTGCCGCTCATAAAAAAAAATTTAGATCTCCCCCAAGGATCAGGTTTTCCTTGGAAAAAAAACTTTTATGGCTCAAAGCCTCCCAATAAGGGACCCTATCCTGATAAGACCCATAGATGTTCAAAAGAGTGAAGATCCTACCCAAATATGCACATAAAAACTCAACCCCAAAACCCGAATCAAAACCCCAAGATTTGACTAACTTAATCTTAATCAAGTTCCACCCAATAGTCAGTCCTCCCAATCTTCCTCTTATGTCAAGGCCTATAAAAAACCACTGTGGAAAAAGAGATTCTAGTAAAAGTGACACATTCTCAGTAGTTTATAAAGTTTCTTGAAGCATCAAAACATCTGATTGATGGGATTCCACCAACCTTTTTAGGGCAGTTTTTTTGGATGGGCCTACCATGCCCCTGCAATTTAGGGACACAAATTTCATGATGGAAACCCCCCCAGGGGATTCTGTTGGTTTAGAAGTTGACCCAGCAACATAGGCGGTTGAAAGAGCACCCCAACAGGTGCAGAGGGAGCAAGGGCAGTAGTGGATTCAGTAGATTCTGTTGATGGGGCAGTTTATGTCATCCTTGATTAAGGTGATCCAGTAGTTTACCAAGCACCAGGCTTAGCCTTGTACCTACGGGATAAGTATTCCATAGTTAACTAATAAAGTACAATAGTAGAACCCCTAACTCCTTATTGATCGATTGTTTCTTGATGGATTTTCATTATTTACCGGCAGATCGTTACTAGACAATCGTTACTTGTTTTTTGTTTTTTTTGCAAGGGTACGACGGGAGACCGGGCCTATAGGTTCTTAATCCCAGATGAATTAGAGAGGGACGGAACCTATCTAGAGTCATTTTCACCCATATAAGTTAGGGGTGGGTGGAAGCAACCAACCCGTGCAGCGGGCTTGCGAAGGAAGCAGAGGAGGCGCAAACCTTCTACCTTAATACTAGAAGACAAACCTAGATTAGAAATGGGTTGGTTACGGGTTACGCATTTGCAAAAAGTAGTCTTTATCCATTGATCAATTAGAGAAGCTATACAAGGATGAAGCTTATGCGCTCTAAGTGCCCAAAATATTGAGAGTTGTTTCCCAACCGCTACATCTGCCAAAGCTTTATTTTGACCCTTTGAAAAAAATATCTCCTTCCTCTACCTTTATGTCCAGACAACGCTTCAGGGTTTTTTCCCAAACCAGACTATGGAAACCCTGAGGAACCCGTCACCTGTCTGTTTCTGAGTTTATAGACAATAGCCACCTCCTCTGAGTCCAAAAATGATTCTAAGGCTTCGACATGAGTCAAACAATAAGGAATGAGGAGCATGTTCCTTAATGGGTAAGGGATTCAAAGCTTGAGGAGGAGGAGGAGGAGGGGAAGTAATCGACCCAAGCCATTCCTTTCCTAAAACATAAAATGAATTTATTACAATGTTAATGGACTGAGAAGAAAAAAAAAAGACATACCCTGAGGGGAGAAACTCGTTCGCTTTGAAACCAGGAGAGAGGAGCTTCCTTGTTGTAAGACTGATGGAGTCCTAGGTAAAGCCAAAAACATCGGAACAATCTGAGTAGATAAAACCCACTATGAACTAGAGTCCCCACGTGAATTCCTTTTTCGAGCCCTGTCATTCTCATCCCCAACAAGGCCCCTACAAGTAGTGTTTGGAACATTGTATCCTTGGGTCTCCCTCTGAGCTCGAAACCCATGAGGCTCTTCCCTAAGCTTTTTTTTATTTGAAAGGCATAGTGCATTGGCTCATGATATGTCCTTATTTGTGACATCTTCAACACTAGAAGGGGACTCCCTCATAGTCCAACCTTTTTTTTGAAATTTTTGCCTCCTATCACGAGTTCCAAATCATTCGCCAACCCT
Organism: Picea mariana; assembly: GCA_032191745.1. NCBI lineage: Eukaryota > Viridiplantae > Streptophyta > Pinopsida > Pinales > Pinaceae > Picea > Picea mariana. Next base: position 17,313 of record JASDQU011376678.1, read on the forward strand.
TCTCTTAGATTTAATTCAACAAGGATTTGTTCCACTGCATACTCTTATGATACTAAGAAATACATAGCAGCATCAAGAAAAGTGATAAGAGTATTCTCAGTCATTTTAAAAATATGCTTATACCAAAATTCTAGAGGGAGACATGGGAGCCGAACCCAAATAGGAACACGATCCATGTGTTCCTTTCCTACATCAAATAGGGGCGTCCATAGCTTAAAAAGAAGTGGGGTTGAGTCGATACTCCAAGGGGATTTGAGAACCCAGAGGGCATCCTCTACTCTTACAAATTTGAAAGCGAACCAACTTCTTTGAGGAATCCTAATCACCGACAGATAACCTAAATGTCTCGTCCAAAGGGAACCAACCCAATCCTTGATATTTTTTATATTGAATTGTCGACCCCGAGTATTTCCCACCACCATCATGGAAGACAATTCTGTGACCTGGGCCATTGTGACATCCTCCCCTAAAACTAATGTATCCTGACCTCTTTCTATCCCAACGCACTTGTTCTTTCTCTTGCGAACACTTACAGCTTGAACCTGAGAATTTGCGAGGGGCTCATCCCCCTGACAAGCAATTTCCCCCAAAGAGTTTGGGGTAAACCTCATATATGACCATAGAGACACCAACCCAAGTGGTTTATCATGCACAAGCAGTGAGTCTGTGAACTCCGCCAATAAGAACGGGTCCTAGAAACCCCTCTGAGAGCTATTAGGGCTACCGAGGAGAGATATGCAAGGGATCTTGCTGAGTGGTTCCAATATGAGGAATAAAATTTCATCCCAACACTTCCTTGAAGAAACCCTAGATCTCTCGATCTTGTAAGCCCTGAATGCTAAAGATCCTCAACCAAAGGAACTTTCGCCCAGGAAGAGAAAGGGTAGTTTTGGAGTTGATCACTTGACACAAAAAAGCCTCTGTTAAATGCCCCCAATCATTCAGATGAGAAAACATCCATAGCAATAGGAGAAGTCACAATGGACCCACTAAGAATAGAAAACCCTGACACTGGTCCTGGTGAAGTGACCATACTTGCCAGCAGCCCCGTTCCGTTGTCAGCCCACGAAAGCGATGTGTCAAGCAAAGGTCTTGAAAAAAATCTAGTTGGCAGCCCCCGGATATCAAATTCATCCATTGGGTCTACGTTGAAGTCGAGAATATCTTCCTCCTCCTCCCAAATGTCAGCATAATGTTGCATATTCCCACTTAACTTCATGCGGCCCATACACCCATCTTTTCATTTTTCCTTGAATTGAATTTCTTTTCTCTCGATATATACTATTAGCACTTTGTGTTACCATTTTTTGCAAGATAGAATCGTCTAGTATGTATGGAATAATTTTGAATTTTGGACATTTTATGAATGTTTGTCTCTTGGAAATCCCTCCTCTATTTATAAAGACCAAGAGACAACATAGTCCTTTTCATGATCACAGAGCCACTCATACCACACAAATTGATTGTGTTCTAAATATAAATATACAATAGTTACCTTTTGTAAAGTTGGCACTTAGTGTAGATCAAGGAATTGCTGCATCTAGAATATCCATGTTATTGGATCATTGTCATCAAACTTTCTCATATCAATCTTGAGAACAAAGCAGTTCCTTGGTCCTAAGTTGAACCCATGATGATGTGGATCTTTGAGTGATGAATGATCAAGTATCAGCTACTCAAACCTCTTTTTCTCCAATTGTGTTTCAATTTTCTCCACATGTGATTAGTACTCAACCCTTTTTCTCTCCATATCCTCTTCTTGAGGAGGTGAATTAAGAGTATAGAGGAATCTTGGCTCATTCTCTTTGAGATCATTGTTGTTGGCCATTTCTTTGAGGTCATTTTAAAAATATTTAATTTGTTTTTCCTTACCATGTCTATGATGTCAACCTTTCTTGCCATTGTAGCTTCCATTCTTACCATTTTCTCTCCCATCTTGGAGATCCTAGATATCCTCATTTTCTTCCAGTGGTAATGATGAGCTCTCCAGAGGTTTAGCGATTGAGTTTTTTTTTTCAACGACCCTTGCCATGTCAACCAAAAATAATATTTACCTATAGTTCTCCTCCTTTTTCTCCTTATCACACTTTTTGAATCATCTCGAAGTGATCTTTTGATAAAAAGTTATGAAAGTTTCAAGTTAACATGCCTTTTTAAGCCCTTATTTGGCGATTGTCCTATACACCAACTTTCAACATGTTACAACATTGCCAATTTTGATCCTTTGTTGCTAATTTTCATAAGGATGTACTCTAATATGTTATATTCAGGATTCCACTAGTCTTATTCAATTTGGAACTTCCAAGAAAAAGGTATGCTAACATTATCAAAACTTGTTGTTTTTTCCCTGTTTCAAGATAACAAACTTGTATGGACTTTCATGCCATCAATACTTCACTTCTAGGTCTAAAATTTTGACCCTAAATGCCATGGTATTTATTATTTCCAATGAAACTAGTGGCACTTGATTTGGAGCTTTCTATTGTCAAGTATAATTGTTTTACTAAAAACACTTGTTTGAGACTAGTTTTAGGACTAGTCAAAAACCCTGACTTCCAAAACCTATAACTCTAAAAGTAATCAAAATTGAAATTTTAACCCAAGCTACTTTGCCATGTCCTTTCAACGCCCTGGAAATTCTCTAAAATGTTTTTTGAGTGAAAATGTTAAGATGACTCATTTGAAGGAGCCAAACCCATAAATTTTCCACTTTGATACCAAAATTTATGGACTAAACATCTCAAATAGTACAAAAATAAAACAAAATGAGTAATTCCACGCATTGAGAAAGATACACAACAAATGAATAAGAATCCTCTTCAAGGGTGTAACCTCTTTTTACAATATATCAAATGCACAAGATGAGACAATTCCTAAAACTAGGTCTCCTTGGTATATATAGGATACAAAGGGTACAATTATAGTTAAAAGGCTTAACTGACAAATGATGCCAGTAATAATATAGCAATAGCAAAGTAACATGCCATGACTTAGGTTTTAGCACTTTAACTTATTGTAAACACAATAGGTCAAGCTCATAAATAACATTTATTGCTCTTCAACTTGTTGGATTTACTTCACACGCACCTAGGATTTCTTTTTCCTAAGGTTTTTCCTATGTTTATTAGTCTTTATCCGATCTCCTAAAGTTTAGGGAGAAAATTCCTCTAGGAGAATATTATCTTCAGTTTGACTAGTTGAGTGGAGTCTAGATGTTGCATTAGTTTTGTCACCATGCAACATTGGGATCATCACCAGATAATGCACATTAGTCTTGGTATCATCATCGGACTAGCGCATTACCCATGATTCCATGATCTCCTCCTCACTTCACTCTGTTTCAGTTAGTTAACTGAAGACTGGTAGACTAGTTAACTCAGCTAGGTGGCAGTTCACTCTCATAACTGCCTGAGAGACTAGACTAGGTGGCAGTTCACTCCTGTAACTGTTGGTGTGTGTCCAGATCACTCTAGAACACCACCATGGTGCATTGGCTTCACCTCCAGTGTGCATTGGTTGAGTTATACTGAGTATATCATGTGTAAATTATTCATTATTCATTACGGTTAATGAGAATTTTTTCTCTCTCTTGCTTCTTCTTTCTCAATTTCTCTCTACAAATGTGTGTGGTATTTTCTAGCTAGATCTATTCTGTGCAGTTTCAACACATTTACATTGTATCAAAGCTGACGAACTACTAAGCAAAAGCTACACCAAATTATTTTTGCAGGTACCAAAGATTGAAGACAATGGAAAAATGGAATTCCCAAAAGAATTCATTCTTACACCTTACAACTTCTTTGCATGGAAGGAGAAGATGGTCATGCATCTTCAAAGTAGAGGATTGTATAGGTAAACCATGAATATAGAGACAGGACCAACATCAACCATAGAAAAATCCAAGTATCTAAATCAAATGGATGAAGCATTCAGAATAATTTGTAGTCTCATTTCTCCCGATCTCTATTTTCACATATCTTCCCGTGAAAACCCCAATGAAGCAGGAGCACCATGGAAGGGATATTTGGAAAATAAGATGAGATGAGGGGACACATGCACGAGGTGGAACTGCTAATATTGGATCAAAAAAGCTTCGACAATCTCCAATATTTCTTTACAAAATACAAGGATTTACTGTCGCAACTCAAAGCTTGTGGGGTTGATAAATCTAAGGACGAGAAACAAATGGTTCTCGCCATTCTCTCCAAACTTGGTCCTGAATTCTCCGTGTTCATATCCACATTCCATTCAGTCAAATTCACCTATGGAGCCACCTAGAAAATGCCTTTTTTTGAGGAATTTATCGAATCCCCGACACAAGAGAAAACCAAGCTCATCAACATGGGAAAAATCAAAGGCCCAAAGGCGCATGCACTTACTATGCAAGATGGCAGCCATCAATATCATAAATCTAAATATAAAAACAAAATTAAATCTCATGCAAATCTGAAGAAAGAAGGGTACTCAAAACCCTTCATTGTTGCCTCTGGATCCAAAGGTGGAAAGGGAAGAAAAGGGGATAAATGCACATACTGCCATAAAGGATTCCATCCATAATCCGCATGCATGTAGAAAAAAATATATCTAATGACTCAAATACTTCAGCAAAACAACCTTGGAGATCGCATCCTTGAGGGTGCCAATAAGAAGAAGCCAGAAGATCGGAATCCCAAGAAAGTCAATTCTAGCCATGTTTTGATTACCATCAACTCCTCTCACGATGCTTAGATCGTAGATTCAAGAGAATCACACCACATGGATACCACAAAAGAAGTCTATTATTCATTGGATGTATGCAAAGTTCATCCTATTTTGATGGGGGACAACTCTCTAGTCGAGGTCACCGAAAAAGGAAGGATTGAACTCGCCAACGAAAGCTTCTAGAATGTGTTGCACGTTCCCAAACTTTTCGTCAATATTCTATTTGTGTATCAGATGACAAATTCTGACACCGGAAAGAAATTCATATTCACACCTAATGCAGTGGACATCTATGACATGCAAACCAATTCTAGGGTTACTACCGGTGAGGTAAATCATCAATCTAGATTGTATACATTTTCTGAATTTATTAAACTAGATTATGCTTACCCATGTCGATGAAAGTAGTAGGATATGGCACGAAATGTTTGAGCATTTGAATTTCAGATATATGCAACAACTTAGAAAACAAAGATTGGTTGATGGTCTACCAGACATCCATTTTTTCAAAGGAATCTGTGAGGGATGTGTTCTTGGAAATCACCCTTAAGAGAAATTCGACAAAGGAAAGACTTAGAGAGCTTCCTCTCCTTTAGATCTGATCCATAGTAACCTCATGGGTCCTTTTCCACATCCATCAATCAACAAAGTTGGGTTTGTTCTCATTTTTGTTTATGATTTCTCACGTTTCACATGGATTTACGTTCTCAGGCAAAAATCCGAGGTCTTTCAACACCTCAAAGATTTCAAAGCCCTGGTTGAGACACAGTCAGGAAAGAAAATCAAAGTCCTCTAAACTGATAACGAGGGAGAGTATGTCAATCACGAGATCCAAAATCTTTGTCATGAGGTAGGGATTCAGTTGCAGCACACAATTCCCTCTACTCCACAACAAAACGGAGTTGTTGAGAGGAAAAACAGATCTCTAAAAGAGATGGCATCTTGCATGCTACATGCAAAGTCACTACCACATAGACTATGGGTCGAAGCACTTAATTGTGCAATCTACATCCAAAACAACTCTCTCCATGGATATGTCAAGGATAAGACCCCCTACGAGGCTTGGAGCAGCCTCAAACCGAAAGTGACCCACTTTCATATTTTCGGTTCACGTGCATGGGCTCAGATTCCCCGACGGTGTGAAGGGATACAAATTTATTGATCTTTCCTCGGACCGGCTCATCATTTAGCGAAGTGTCCAATTCGAGGAAAGTGTCTCGCATGTACCTCAACAGTCGCATGCAGAGACCTTTATTATTTCACCTGTCCGAGATGATAAGCATGCACATGTCAAATCTTCTTCAGATGAGAGTTATGATTAAGAGAATTCAGATGATCCAGATACAGAGACAGTACAATTAGATACAAAGTCAGTGCATCCAGATGCAGATGCAAAGCCACAATAGGGGCCCAAGTGGGCCAAGACTAAACTTCAGGATGCAAGGGATCTTGTTGGTGATCCAACTGATACTAGGAGGACTCGATCTGATTTCGAGGAGCCTCCTATTGCACTCACTGCCACTGAACCATTGCCATCCAAGCATCTTTTTTTGGTTCAGTCTTTAGATCCGCAGACTTATGGCGAGAGTGTTGGAAATCCCTTTTGGGAATCCACCATGCAGGGGGAGTACAAAACCCTCCTCAAGAACCAGACTTGGGATCTGGTTCCCCTTCCTTCTCGAAGAAAACTTGTCAGGTGCAGATGGGTCTACGGGACCAAGAGTGTAGTGGATGGATAGATTAACAGATACAAAGCCAGGCTTGTTGCCAAAGTATTTAAGTAGGTGCATGGCATTGACTATGATGAGACCTTCGCTCCAGTAGCGAAGATGGATTTCATATGTTTGGCACTTGCCATTGCGACAACCAGGGGATGGGAAGTCCATCAGATGGACATGAAAAATATATTTCTTCACAGTGATCTCTCTGAGGAGATCTATATGGAGAAACCTAGGGATTTATGCAAGATTCCTCTTTGGTCTGTCGACTGATGAAATCTCTTTATGGCCTCAAGCAGACTCCAAGGGCATGGTATGCCAAGATGGACTCCTACCTGTTGTCACATAACTTTGTACGTTGTAAATCAGACCTGAATGTCTACATGATCAAGACGACTCATTCACTTCTACTCTTAATTATGTATGTTGATGATTTGTTGATCACCGATTGCTCGACTTTAGCGATTGTTGCAGTCAAGAGGATTCTACATAATAGGTTTTTTTATGACAGACATGGGTCCGCTAGACTTCTTCCTTGGACTCGAGATCAATCATGATGCATCAGGCATCAAACTATCTTAGGCCAAGTATGCTCGAGATCTCCTTGAGATATTTCTCATGACAGACTGCAAGACTTCTCTGACACCTTTCCTGTCATGAGTCAAACTTGAGGATGTCGGGGACACTCCACTGGTTTATAGCACATTGTACAGACAGCTAGTGGGGAGCTTGTTGTATCTCACACACTCCAAATCATACCTCTCCTATATAGTTGCCACAATTTCTAGGTTCATGTAGGAGCCGCATGAGCTACATTGGAAGGCTACAAAGTGTATCCTTCGATACGTACAGGGCACCATCACCTTTGGGATTCATTATGCAATAGACTCTACATTGGATCTCATCAGGTTCACTAATTCTGACTGGGCTAGCGATAACATTGATTGTGAGTCCACATCTGGTTACTCACTCAGTCTTGATTCCAGGCCTATCTGGTGGTCGAGCAAGAAGCAGATTGTTATTTCTCTTTCTTCAGCTGAGGTAGAGTACGGAGGGGTAGTTAACATAACCATTCAGGCTATGTGGCTACAAAATTTTCTCGTTGTGTTGGGCATTCAGTTTCATCGACTGGTCGTCATTTGGTGTGACAACCAAAGCACTCTGAAGTTTTGCAGAGATCCAATTCAGAGGCAACGAACGAAGCACATCGAGATCCAAATGCACTATATCCGGGAATTAGTACATGAGGGGATCATCCACCTACAGTTATGTCCTTCAACAGAACACACAACAAACATCTTCTCCAAGACGACTTCACAGAGAATGAAACTTCTGCTCAGTGAAGGTCTTGGTGAAGATGNTTTGGGTACCTAACATGGCGTCGTTGCCAAGACCCATTATTTATTTTCACCATAGTGATGTCAAAGGGGGTGTTGGAGTTACTTCACACACTCTTAGGATTTCCTTTTCCTAAGGTTTTTCCTATGTTTATTAGTCTTTATCTAGTCTCGTAAAGTTTAGGGAGAATATTCTCTTCAGTTTTCACTTCAGTTTGACTAGTTGAGTGGAGTCTAGATGTTGCATTGGTTTTGTCACCATGCAACATTGGGATCATCACCAACTAATGTGCATTATCCTTGGTATCATCAACATACTATCGCATTACCCATGATTCCTTGATCTCCTTCTCACTTCACTATGTTTTAGTCAGTTAACTAAAGACTGGTAGACTAGTTAACTCAGCTAGGTGGCAGTTCACTCTTGTAACTTCTTGAGAGACTAGACTAGGTGGTAGTTCACTCCTGTAACTGTTGGTGTGTGTCCAGTTCATTCTAGACCACCACTATGACGCATTGGCTTCACCTCCAATGCACATTGGTTGAGTTATAAATAGTATATCATGTGTAAATTATTCATTATTCATTACGGTTAATGAGAATTCTTCCATTTTTTCTCTCTTGCTTCTTCTTTCTCAATTTCTCTCTGCAAATGTGTGTGGTATTTTCTAGCTTGATCTATTATGTACAGGTTCAACACATTTACACAACTATGGATTTGTGATAGGGGTTAGTGAGCCCTCATATGTTTCATGATATGACTTTCGTTAGGAACCTTTCAATAATAAGATCCATTGTTTCATCACCTTCCCTCGCTAATAGGGTGGCAAATGTGTTTGGAGAATTCACACACTACAATTGAGGTAAGAAAGAATTATTCAAAATCTTATCCCTTGTCTTCTTATCAGGACCATCATCATTAGTTTTTTGAGAAACTTCTAATTATGGGGGTTGAGACCATGTTCGATCATGCCCACCTCCCCAAAGTATTGGTTTGGGAGCCACTGGGAGGGTCTCTCATTGTGACAAAATTGGCATGGTTATTTTAGATTGGACTTGGAGTGGGTTGCGAAACTATGAATCTTTTTTTAGCCTAAGAGACTAGTTAGGTTTGGGGAGCCTTCTCTTTTCTAAAAACTCCATCAATCATTATTTATTTTCAATTAAGTGCAAGGGGCCCAAATTATTGGCTCAACAATTGGGGTACAAGTGTCTTAGTTTTCACTAGCATGGGAAAAATTTTTATCCTATGGTGGGGACTTTGGAACTTGGAGTATGTGTAGGGGACATTGATATAATACATTGGTTGTTGGATGACTTGACCAAGTTGACTCCTAGCAAATGAAGCTATTGATTGGGCTTTAGATTCATTCCATAAAATTCCATATTATATAGGGAACCATGGGAATTCCCCCCCCCCCCATACTGGACAATATAGTTTGAAGGCTTCTTCGATAGATAAATGTTCATGCCATTTAGCAAAAACAACCAAGGTGTTCTAACACATCTAGTAGTTGCATGGTATCACTTCATGACAATTCTTTACTTCTTAAAAGGCAAATTGAAAAAATCCTTTAGTTGAACCACATATGGTTGTGCAAATCCATCCATGGGGTCCCAAGCCTCCTTGGTCTATATTTTAATCATAAAATCTCATGGGATATGAACCATAACATACGTTAGAAGCGTGTGCCTTTTTAGATTATAACATATGAAATAATATTCAAAATATTGAATATCAACAATTTATTCATCAGGAGGAATTTTATTACCTTATGTATTGCCTTTTGGATGAGCTTCTACGTGGTCTCGGCATGAACCATGTTGTACAAATTCTTAATTGATCTCTTTTTATGTTAATGACAAAATGGTAGTTTCAAATGACAAGGTGACCATTTAAATGACCCCTTATGCTCTTGTGATAGGCAAGAATGATTGTATCCTTAGGGTTGTGTGAGCTCCACTGAAACCCCAAAAAATAAATGTTGTAATAAGGGCAATACTTTTGTACTTGCCCCTAAATATCTTTGTTGAAGTGTAGAAAATATAACCATAGGGGTTGACAAATGTGGCAAAGAGGAAATCATCGAATAAGAGATGGTGATAGATGAGCTATATATGCAAATAGGTTGTGATGAGACAAGGTTTCCACACCAAGGATGGTGTGTTCAGGAATCAAAATTGTTGAAGGAGTATCTTTTGAGAAAAAAAGGTTTATGGGTCAATCCAACTTGGGAAACTCCGTGATCTAATTTAAACAAGACATAAAACCTAAATCATATGTCTAATAGGTTTTGGGTTATATCAACGATCACTTTTTGTTCGGTTGGTTTTTACTAGTTATCAAAACAGGAAGTTGTCTTTTTCATTGATCCACTTTTACTATGCAAATTTAAGGACAATTTAAACACATTGGATTGATAAGGTTGTGAGCACAAAAGCATGAAACAATGTAATGCAAATAGTGAATTAAATGCACATAAAGAGATTAAATGTGACATTGATTATATTTCTTTGTAAAAAAAAATGCATTTCTTTGTGATAGAGCGTGAAAGAGAGTGTCGAAATTGTGATCCATTAGGTGCAATTCTGGACTTGTCGCACTCTGGTACATTTCCAAAGTGTGACAATTAGGTGCTTATCACTCTATGTGTAAAGGAAAAGTGCGACAACCTCAACTTTGTATTGGTCGCACCCCAAAACACTAGCAAAGGGCGACCACTAGGGTATGGTCGCTCTGTGTTTTAAAGAAAGGAGTGACCACCTCTTAAAGTGCCCCTTTTTTGTTGTGATTTCTCCCAAAATATTAACTTTCCAAGGAAACGACCTGCCAAAGAATTAAATCGACCCATTCTGTAAGTGGGTTTTCAAGAATTTGGAGAATTTCCTCATTGTTTGCTAAGAAAGGAAGCCGGAAGATCACCTCATGGAACTAATACAAATTTTCCATTTGATGTGCCCTTTCTGTAGTGATTTCTCAAATTTTTCACTTGAATATTGAGGGTAAATTTTAGGGTTTCTCATAAGTAGTGGGAGAGATGTATACAACACAAATTCTACAATCAAACTTGGTGGTAATCCTCACAACATACAATTATTTTGAATGGAAGCCAAAGGCAGAATTCCAACTCAAAAGGAAAGGACTGTACAACTTGACGATGGGGACAGAAACATAACCTACATCAAAAATTGAAAAGACCACATGGGAGAACCGAAAGGATGAAGCCATGGGACTTCTTCCTGAAATGATTTCATTTGATCTATGGTTTCATGTTGCAGCATGCAAGACTCCAAATGTGATCTGGAATGCCTTGGAAAGTCTGTTTAGAAAGTAAGATCAAATGAGAGGTCATATGCTTAAGGTAGAGTTGAATACCTTAGATCCTAAAATTTTGATAATATACATGATTTATTTACCAACTTTAAATATTTGTTTAAACAAGTGGACCAATGTATTCTAACAATATTGGCCAAGCTAAGACCATAATATGTTGTCTATGTTTCCACTTTCCATTCTGGCAGGTATCTCATCGGAACAAATTGGAAGATGCCTACCATGGATCAATTCGTTGATTCTATCACACATGAGCAACCAAAACTCATCCAGATGGGCCTAATCAAGGATCCTGAAGCACATGCACTCACCATGCATGATGGAAAAATATCATCCAAACATAACAGAAAGGAGAAATAGAACAAGAAGGAGGGATATTCCGAACCCTTCAACGATTCTTCAAGTTCTAATGACTCTTCAGCTTCCAAGAAGAAGAAGAAGAAGGAAAAGTAGTGCACTTACTGCAATAAACCAAATCATGAAAAAACAAATCGATCTTATGGATCAGGTACTTCAACAGAACAACCTTGGAAACTTCATTTCAGAAGGAGCCAAGAAGAAGAAGGAAGGAGATCCTGCTCCTAAGAAAGGTAATCACCATGCTCTTGTTGCAATTAATTCTTCATCTAATTCATGGATTATAGATTTTGGTGCATCACATCATATGGCAACGAAAGAGGAAGTTTTCACTTCTATGAGTTCATGCACAAGACCCCCTATTCTCATGGGGTGTGATACTCCAGTAGCAATAATAGGAGAGGGAAGAGTGGAACTCAATAATGACAGTTTTGAGAATGTTTTACCTGTTCCAAAGATTTCAATGAATCTTCTCTTAGTTTATCAAATCACTCAGAAAGGTAAAAAGGTTGAACTTATATTAGATTCAGTTTATGTACTTGATATGTGTGACAATTCCATTATTGCAATTGGTGAGGTAGATCACAAATCAAGGTTGTATAAATTCACTAAGTTTATTGATGATGACTCCTCTTTTCTACTTACACATAAGGAGAGTACTTTTTCATGCACCTCCAGTGCAACATGCAGATACTCTTGTGCTTCCAACAATTCCAAACATTATAGATGATTCCATACACTTAGATGCTACACATTCATACTCAGATACAGAGGATTTTGTACATGGAGTTGAGCAGGTAGTACAACCAGATAAGAAGCTAGCGTCAAAGCTTCAACATAAGCCCAAGAGGGCACAATTCACACTTCAGGCAACGGGTGTCCTTGCAGAGAATCCATTGGATTCGAGGAGGATTCGATCTCAACATTAGGATCCCTAG
>JASDQU011376678.1:36449-51193 GCA_032191745.1 Picea mariana
AGCTGAAGAAAGAGCAATAACAATCTGCTTCTTGCTCGACCAACAGATAGGCCTGGAACCAAGACTGAGTGAGTAACCAGATGTGGACTCACAATCAATGTTATCGCTAGCCCAGTCAGAATCAGTGAACCTGATGAGATCCAATGTAGAGTCTGTTGCATAATGAATCCCAAAGGTGATGGTGCCTTGTACGTATCGAAGGATACACTTTCTAGCCTTCCAATGTAGCTCATGTGACTCTTACATGAACCTAGAAACTATGGCAACCATATAGGAGAGGCATGGTTTGGAGTGTGTGAGATACAACAAGCTCCCCACTAGCTGTCTGTACAATGTGCTATAAACCAGTGGAGTGTCCTCGCCATCCTCAATTTTGACTCATGACAGGAAAGGTGTCAGAGAAGACTTGAAGTCTGTCATGTGAAATATCTCAAGGAGATCTCGAGCATACTTGGCCTGAGATAGTTTGATGCCTGATGCATCATGATTGATCTCAAGTCCAAGGAAGAAGTCTAGCGGACCCATGTCTGTCATCAAAAACCTATTATGTAGAATCCTCTTGACTACAACAATCGCTGAAGTCGAGCAATCGGTGATCAACAAATCATCAACATACATAATTAATAGTAGAAGTGAATGAGTCGTCCTGGTCATGTAGACATTCAGGTCTAATTTACAATGTACAAAGTTATGTGACAACAGGTAGGAGTCCATCTTGGCATACCATGCCCTTGGAGGCTGCTTGAGGCCATAAAGAGATTTCATCAGTCGACAGACCAAAGAGGAATCTTGCATAAATCCTTGGGGTTTCTCCATATATATCTCCTTAGAGAGATCACTGTGAAGAAATGCATTCTTCACGTCCATCTGATGGACTTCCCGTCCCCTGGCTGTCGCAATGGCAAGTGCCAAACGTATGAAATCCATCTTCGCTACTGGAGTGAAGGTCTCATCATAGTCAATTCCATGCACCTACTGAAATACTTTGGCAACAAGCCTGGATTTGTATATGCTAATCTATCCATCCACTGCACTCTTGGTCCTATAGACCCATCTGCACCTGACAAGTTTTCTTCAAGAAGGAAGGGGAACCAGATTCCAAGTCTGGTTCTTGAAAAGGGTGTTGTACTCCTCCTGCATGGCGGATTCCCAAAAGGGATTTCCAACACTCTCGCCATAAGTCTGCGTATTTGAAGACTAAACCAAAAAAAGATGCTTGGATGGCAATGGTTCAGTGGCAGTGAGTGCAATAGGAGGCTCCTCGAAATCAGATCGAGTCCTCCTAGTATCAGTTGGATCACCAACAAGATCCCTTGCATCCTGAAGAGTAGTCTTGGCCCACTTGGGCCTCTGCTGTGGCTTTGCATCTGCATATAGATGCACTAACTTTGTATCTAATTGTACTGTCTCTGTATCTGGATCATCTGAATCCTCTGAATCATAACTCTCGTTTGAAGAAGATTCAACATGTGCATGCTCATCATCTCGGACAGGTGGAATAATAAAGGTCTCTGCATGCGGATGTTGAGGTACATGCGAGACACTTTCCTCGAATTGGACACTTCGCTCAATGATGAGTCGGTCCGAGAAAAGATCAATAAGTTTGTATCCCTTAACACCGTTGGGGAATTCGGGCCCATGCACGTGAACCGAAAATATGAAAGTGGGTCACTTCCGGTTTGAGGCTACTCCAAGCCTCGTAGGGGGTCTTATCCTTGACAGATCTATGGAGAGATTTGTTTTGGATGTAGGTTTCACAATTAAGTGCTTCGACCCATAGTCTATGTGGTAGTGACTTTGCATGTAGCATGCAATATGCCATCTCTTTTAGAGATCTATTTTTCCTCTCAACAACTTCGTTTTGTTGCGGAGTATAGGGAATTGTGTGTTGCAACTGAATCCCTACCTCATGACAAAGATTCTGGATCTCATGATTGACATACTCTCCCCCATTATCAGTTCAGATGACTTTGATTTTCTTTCCTGACTGTGTCTCAACCAGGGTTTTGAAATCTTTGAGGTGTTGAAAGACCTCAGATTTTTGCCTGAGAAAGTAAATCCATGTGAAATGTGAGAAATCATAAACAAAAATGAGAGCAAACCCCGCTTTGCTAATTGATGGATGTGGAAAAGGACCCATGAGGTTACTATGGATCAGATCTAAAGTAGAGGAAGCTCTCTGAGTCTTTCCTTTGTCAAATTTCTCTTGAGGGTGATTTCCAAGAACACATCCCTCACAGATTCCTTTGGAGAAATGGATGTCTGGTAGACCATCAACCAATCTTTGTTTGCTAAGCTATTGCATATATCTGAAATTCAAATGCTCGAACCTTTCGTGCCATATCCTACTACTTTCATCAACATGGGTAAGCAAAATCTGGTTTAATAAATTCAGAAAATGTATACAATCTAGATTGATGATTTACCTCACCGGTAGTAACCCTGGAATTGGTTTGCATGTCATAGATTTCCACTGCATTAGGTGTGAATATGACTTTATTTTCGGTGTCGGAATTCGTCATCTGATACACAAATAGAAGATTGACAAAATTTTTGGGAACATGCAACACATTCTAGAAGCTTTCGTTGGCGAGTTCAATCCTTCCTTTGTCTGTGACCTCGACTAGAGAGTTGTCCCCCATCAGAATAGGAGGAACTTTGCATACATCCAATGAGTAATAGACTTCTTTTGTGGCAGCCATGTGGTGTGATTCTCCTGAATCTACGATCTAAGCATCATGAGAGGAGTTGATGGCAATCAAGGCATGGCTAGAATTGACTTTCTTGGGATTCTGATCTTCTGGCTTCTTCTTATTGGCACCCTCAGGGATGCGATCTCCAAGGTTGTTTTTCTGAAGTATTTGAGTCATTAAATATATTTTTTTCTGCATGCATGTGGATTTTGGATGGAATCCTTTATGAAAGTATGTGCATTTCTCCCCTTTTCTTCCCTTTCCACCTTTGGATCCAGAGGCATCAATGAAGGGTTTTGAGTACCCTTCCTTCTTCAGATTTGCATGAGATTTAATTTTGTTTTTATATTTAGATTTATGATATTGATGGCTGCCATCTTGCATAGTAAGTGCATGCGCCTTTGGGCCTTTGATTTTTCCCATGTTGATGAGCTTGGTTTTCTCTTGTGTCATGGATTCGAT
This sequence comes from Picea mariana, assembly GCA_032191745.1. Lineage (NCBI taxonomy): Eukaryota > Viridiplantae > Streptophyta > Pinopsida > Pinales > Pinaceae > Picea > Picea mariana. Next base: position 39,605 of record JASDQU011376678.1, read on the forward strand.
AAATTCCTCAAGAGAAGGCATCTTCTAGGTGGCTCCAGAGGTGAATTTGACTGAATGGAATGTGGATACGAACACGGAGAATTCAGGACCAATTTTGGAGAGAATGGTGAGAACCATTTGTTTCTCGTCCTTAGATTTATCAACCCCGCAAGCTTTGAGTTGCGACAGTAAATCCTTGTATTTTGTAAAGAAATCTTGGAGATTGTCGAAGCTTTTTTGATCCAATATGAGCAGTTCCACCTCGCGCATGTGTCCCCTCATCTCATCTTATTTTCCAAATATCCCTTCCATGGTTCTCCAGCCTTCATTGGGGGTTTCACGGGAACATATGTGAAAACAAAGATCGGGAGAAATGAGATTGCAAATTGTTCTGAATGCTTCATCCATTCGATTTAGATACTTGGATTTTTATGGTTGATGTTGGTCCTGTCTCTATATTCATGGTTTACCTATACAATCTTCTACTTCGAAGATGCATGACCATATTCTCCTTCCATGCAAAGAAGTTGTAAGGTGTAAGAATGAATTCTTTTGGGAATTCCATTTTTCCATTGTCTTCAATCTTTGGTACCTACAAAAATAATTTGGTGTAGCTTTTGCTTAGCAGTCCGTCGACTTTGATACAATGTAAATGTGTTGAAACTGCAAAAAATAGATCTAGCTAGAAAATACCACACACATTTGCAGAGAGAAATTGAGAAAGAAGAAGTAGGAGAGAAAAAAATGGAAGAATTCTCATTAACCATAATGAATAATGAATAATTTACACATGATATACTTTGTATAACTCAACCAATGCACATTGGAGGTGAAGCCAATGCACCATGGTGGTGTTCTAGAGTGATCTGGACACACACCAACAGTTACAAGAGTGAACTGCCACCTAGTCTAGTCTCTCAGGCAGTTACGAGAGTGAACTGCCACCTAGCTGAGTTAACTAGTCTACCAGTCTTTAGTTAACTGACTGAAACAAAGTGAAGTGAGGAGGAGATCATGGAATCATGGGTAAATCACTAGTCCGATGATGATACCAAGGCTAATGCGCATTAGCTGGTGATGATCCCAATGTTGCATGGTGACAAAACCAATGCAACATCTAGACTCCACTCAACTAGTAAAACTAAAGAGAATATTCTCCTAGAGGAATATTATCCCTAAACTTTAGGAGACCGGATAAAGACTAATAAACATAGGAAAAACCTTAGGAAAAAGAAATCTTAGGTGTGTGTGAAGTAACTCCAACAAGTTGAAGAGCAAGAAATGTTGTTTATGAGCTTAACCTATTGTGTTTACAATAAGTTAAAGTGCTAAAGCCTAAGTCATGGCATGTTACTTTGCTATTGTTATATTATTATTGTCATCATTTGTCAGTTAAGCCTTTTAACTATAATTGTACCCTTTGTATCCTATATATACCAAGGAGACCTAGTTTTAGGAATTGTCTCATCTTGTGCATTTGATATATTGTAAAAAGAGGTTACACCCTTGAAGAGGATTCTTATTCATTTGTTGTGTATCTTTCTCAATGCGTGGAATTACTCATTTTGTTTTATTTTTGTACTATTTGAGATGTTTAGTCCATAACTTTTGGTATCAAAGTGGAAAATTTATGGGTTTGGCTCCTTCAAATGAGTCATCTTAACATTTTCACTCAAAAAACGTTTTGGAGAATTTCCAGGGTGTTGAAAGGACATGGCAAAGTAGCTTGGGTTAAAATTTCGATTTTGATTACTTTTAGAGTTACAGGTTTTGGAAGTCAGGGTTTTTGACTAGTCCTAAAACTAGTCTCAAACAAGTGTTTTTAGTAAACAATTATACTTGACAATAGAAGCTCCAAATCAAGTGCCACTAGTTTCATTGGAAATAATAAATACCATGGCATTTAGGGTCAAAATTTTAGACCTAGAAGTGAAGTATTGATGTCATGAAAGTCCATACAAGTTTGTTATCTTAAAACAGGGCAAAAACAACAAGTTTTGATAATGTTAGCATACTTTTTTCTTGGAAGTTCCAAATTGAATAAGACTAGTGGAATCCTGAATATAACAACTTAGAGTACATCCTTATAAAAATTAGCAACAAAGGATCAAAATTGGCAATGTTGTAACATGTTGAAAGTTGGTGTATAGGACAATCGCCAAATAAGGGCTTAAAAAGGTATGTTAACTTGAAACTTTCATAACTTTTTATCGAAAGATCACTTTGAGATGATTCAAAAAGTGTGATAAGAAGAAAAAGGAGGAGAACTATAGGTAAATATTATTTTTGGTTGACATGGCAAGGGTCGTTGAAAAAAAAAAACTCAATCGCTAAACCTCTGGAGAGCTCATCATCACCACTGGAAGAAAATGAGGATATCTAGGATCTCCAAGATGGGAGAGAAAATGGTAAGAATGGAAGCTACAATGGTAAGAAAGGTTGACATCATAGACATGGTAAGGAAAAACAAATTAAATATTTTAAAAATGACCTCAAAGAGATGGCCAACATCAATGATCTCAAAGAGAATGAGCCAAGATTCCTCTATACCCTTAATTCACCTCCTCGAGAAGAGGATATGGAGAGCAAGAGGGTTGAGTACTAATCACATGTGGAGAAAATTGAAACACAATTGGAGAAAAAGAGGTTTGAGTAGCTGACACTTGATCACTCATCACTCAAAGATCCACATCATCATGGGTTCAACTTAGGACCAAGGAACTACTTTGTTCTCAAGATTGATATGAGAAAGTTTGATGGCAAGGATCCAATATCATGGATATTCTAGATGGAGCAATTCCTTGATCTACACCAAGTGCCAACTTTACAAAAGGTAACTATTGTATATTTATATTTAGAACACAATCAATTTGTGTGGTATGAGTGGCTCTGTGATCATGAAAAGGACTATGTTGTCTCTTGGTCTTTATAAATAGAGCATGGATTTCTAAGAGCCAAACATTCATAAAATGTTCAAAATTCAAAATTATTCCATACATACTAGACAATTCTATCTTGCAAAAAATGGTAACACAAAGTGCTAATAGTATATATCGAGAGAAAAGAAATTCAATTCAAGGAAAAATGAAAAGATGGGTGTATGGGCCGCAGGCAGTTAAGTGGGAACATGCAGCATTATGCTGACATCTGGGAGGAGGAGGAAGATATTCTCGACTTCAACATAGACCCGATGGATGAATTTGATATCTAGGGGCTGCCAACTGTATTTTTTTCAAGACCTTTGCTTGACACATCGCTTTCGTGGATTGACAACGGAACGGGGTTGCTGGCAAGTATGGTCCCTTCACCAGGACCAGTGTCGAGGTTTTCTATTCTTAGTGGGTCCATTGTGACTTCTCCTATTGCTATGGATGTTTTCTCATCTGAATGATTGAGGGCATTTAACAGAGTCTTTTCTGCGACAAGTGATCAACTCCAAAACTACCCTTTCTCTTCCTGGGCGAAAGTTCCTTTGGTTGAGGATCTTTAACATTCAAGGCTTACAAGATCAGGATATCTAGGGTTTCTTCAAGGAGGAGTTGGGATGAAGTTTTATTCCTCATATTGGAACCATTCAGCAAGATCCCCTACATATCTCTCCTCGGCAGGCCCTAATAGCTCTCAAAGGGGTTTCTAGGACCCATTCATGTTGGCGGAGTTCACAAACTCACTGCTTGTGCATGATAAGCCAATTGAGTTGGTGTCTCTATGGTCATATCCGAGGTTTATCCCAAACTCTTTAGGGGAAATTGCTTGTCGGGGGGATGAGCCCCTCCCAAATTCTTAGGTTCAAGCTGTAAGTGTTTGCAAGAGAAAGAACAAGTTCGTTGGGCTAAAAAGAGGCCAGGATAGATTGGTTTTAGGGGAGGATTTCATAATGGCCTAGGTCACATAATTGTCTTCCATGATGGTGGTGGGAAATACTCGGGGTTGACAATTCAATGCAAAAAATATCAAGGATTGGGTTGGTTCCCTTTGGACGAGACATTTAGGTTATGTGTCGACGATTAGGATTCCTCAAAGGGGTTGGTTTGCTTTCAAATTTGTAAGAGTAGAGGATGCCCTTTGGGTTCTCAAATCCCCTTGGAGCATCGACTCAACCCCACTTCTTTTTAAGCCATGGACGCCCCTATTTGATGCAGGAAAGGAACGCATGGATTGTGTTCCTATTTGGGTTCGACTCCCATGTCTCCCTCTGGAATTTTGGTATAAGGAGATTTTTAAAATGACTGGGAATACTCTTATCACTTTTCTTGATGCTACTATGTCTTTCTTGGTATCGTACGAGTATGCAGTGGAACAAATCCTTGTTCAATTAAATCTTAGAGAAGGGTTGGCGAATGATTTGGAACTTGTGATAGGAGGCAAAATTTTCAAAAAAAAGGTTGGACTATGAGCGAGTCCCCTTCTAGTGTTGAAGATGTCACAAACAAGGACATATTGTGAGCCAATGCACTCTGCCTTTTAAATAAAAAAAAGCTTAGGGCAGAGCTTCATGGGTTTCGAGCTCAGAGGGAGACCTAAGGATAGAATGTTCCAAAGACTACTTGTAGGGGCCTTGTTGGGGATGAGAATGACAAGGCCCGAAAAAGGAATTCATGTGGGGACTCTGGTTCATAGTGGGTTTTATCTACTCAGATTGTTCTTATGTTTTTGAATTTACCTAGGACTCCATCAGTCTTACAAAAAGGAAGCTCCTTTCTCCTGGTTTCAAAGCAAACGAGTTTCTCTCCTCAGGGTATGTCTTTTTTTTTCCTTCTCAGTCCATTAACATTCTAAGAAATTCATTTTATGTTTTAGGAAAGGACTGGATTGGGTCTATTACTTCCCCTCCTCCTCCTCCTCCTCAAGATTTGAATCCTTTACCCATTAAGGAACATGCTCCTCATTCCTTCTTTGACTCATGTCGAAGCCTTAGAATCATTTTTGGACTCAGAGGAGGTGGCTATTGTCTATAAACTCAGAAACAAACAGGTGACGGGTTCCTTTGGGTTTCCAAAGTCTGGTTTGGGGAAAAACCCTGAAGTGTTGTCGGGACATAAAGGTAGAGGAAGGAGATATTTTTTTTCAAAGGCTCAGAATAAAGCTTTGGCAGATGTAGCGGTTGGGAAACAACTCTCAATATTTTGGGCACCTAGAGCACATAAGATTCATCCTCGTATAACTTCTCTAATTGATGAATGGATAAAGACTATGTTTTGCAAATGCGTAACCCATAACCAACCCATTTCTAATCTAGGTTTGTCTTATGGTATTAAGGTAGAAGGTATGCGCCTCCTCCGCTTCCTTCGCAGGCCCGCTACACAGGTTGGTCGCTTCCACCCACCCCTAACTTATATGGGTGAACACGACTCTAGATAGGGTCCACCCCTCTCCAATTCGTTTGGGATAAAGAACCTATAGGCCAGGTCTCCCATCGTACCCTTGCAAAAAAAACCGAAAAACAAGTAACGATCTGCCGGTAAATAATGAAAAGCCATCAAGAAACAATCGATCAATAAGGAGGTAGGGGTTCTACTGGTGGACTTTATTAGTTAACTGTGGAATACTTATCCTGTAGGTACAGGGCTAAGCCCGATGCTTGGTAAATTACTGGATCACCTTAATCAAGGACGACATAAACTGCCCCATCAACATAATCTATTGAATCCACTGTTGCCCTTGCTCCCTCTGCACCTGTTGGGGTGCTCTTTCAACCGCCTATGCTGCTAGGTCAACTTCTAAACCAACGGAATCCCCTGGGGGGGTTTCCATCATGAAAGTTATGTCCCTAATTTGCATGGGCATGGTAGGCCCATCCAAAAAAACTACCCTAAAAAGGTTGGTGGAATCCCATCAATCAGATGTTTTGATGCTTAAAGAAACTTTATAAACTACTGAGAATGTGTCACTTTTACTGGAATCTCTTTTTCCACAATGGGTTTTTATAGGCCTTAACGCAAGAGGAAGATTGGGAGGATTGACTATTGGGTGGAACTTGATTAAGATTAAGTTAATAAATTCTTAGGGTTTTGATTCGGGTTTTGGGGTGGAGTTTCTATGTGCAGATTTGGGTAGGATCTTCACTCTTTTGAACATCTACTGGCCTTATCAGGATAGGGTCCCTTATTGAGAGGCTTTGAGACATAAAGGTTTTTTTCCAAGGAAAACCTGATCCATGGGGGAGATCTAAATTTTTCTTTATGAGCTGCAGAGGTGTGGGGTCCGAGAGTTCGTGTTGACCCCCTTACAAATTTTTTCAGACACTTCATATCTGAGGCAAGCCTCTCAGATCTTACTCCTATAAAACTGAGCCCTACTTGGAAAAACAAGAGGACAGGGGAGGATCACATTGCTAAGTGGTTGGACCGTTTCTTGGTCGCTGACAATCTGTGAATTCAACCTTTACATTTGAGGTAGTGGATAGGGTTTGGAGGGCATTCAGATCACTCCCCCATTTTATTTGAAATGGTTGGAGGCTCGAGAAAGCCTCTGAGCCCCTTTAAATTCAACTCGGTGTGAGCTCAAGAGGAGAGTTTTCAAACCCTGGTCAAAGAGTGTTGGGAGCATTTTTCCACCGAGGGGGGAGAATCTGCAGGGATCCAATTTACTGCAAACTTAAAGCAAGTTAAAATGGAGTCCACGAGATGGGAAAAGGAAAAAAACGAAAGGGATGTCAAGGCTCAAAAGGAGATTGAGGAAGCTATGCAAGGTATCTATGACTTAATTGGTGAATGTTTTAACACTATAGAATCGAAAGCGGATCTCCTATCCCTTGAGAAAAAAAGAGTCGACTATTGAAAGAACAAGAGAAAACATGGAGGCAAAAAAGTAGAGCAATTTGGCTGAAGAGTGGGGATGAAAACACAATTTTTTTTTTCAGGATTTTGCTAATGGAAGAAAGACCAAGAACACTATTTGGATTGTTTTAGATGAAGAAGGTAGGGAGGTGTCTTCTTTCCAAGAACTTGCTCAGTTAGGGAAGACACACTTCCAAAAGATGTTCAAAGCACCGAATGAAACAAATATCCCAGAGATAATCTGCATAGCTCACTACTTCCCCCGATTTGTAAATGAGGGTACAAATAGAACTTTGATGGAGGAGGTCTCGGAAGGCGAGCTCAGGGTATTACTTCACAGTTTTCAAAAAAGCAAAATCCCTGGACTCGATGGTTGGACTATTGAATTATTTCCAGAATTCTATGATCTTATTGGAAAGGACCTCTTGTCGGTAGTGGAAGAAACTCGCAAAGAGGGACATATGCATGCTCCATTGAATTCAACTTTCATAGCTTTAATCCCGAAGGCCGACAATTTGTAGTGCTTGATTGAGTTCAGGCCCATTTCCTTATGTAATTTCATTTACAAGATCGTAGAAAAAGTGTTTGCTCCAAGAACCAAAGGGGTCCTCTCTGCCTCAATCTCTAAAGAACAATTTGGTTTTTTGGAAGGGAGGTAGATTCATGAAGCCATCAGAGTGGCTTAGGAAGCAATTCACTAAAGAGACAGTCCTAAAAATTGACTTGTCCAAATATTATGACCGAGTTAATTGGCTCTACATCAAGCTTCTCCTAACTGATCTAGGTTTTGGAATTGATTTTATTTGATGTGTATTTTTTTGCATCACATCCACATTTTTTGTTGTTTTGATAAATGGGTATGCCTCACCTTTATTCAAAGTTGAAAAACGACTCAGACAAGGATTCCCACTCTCGGCTCTTCTTTTCCTTCTGGTGGCGAAAGGACTCAGTAGGGCTTTAGAAGCAACAAAACCTAACATAAAATTCTGTGGGATATTCATTTCCCCTACCCTCCCGATTACCCATCTTTTGTTTGTTGATGATGTTATGATTTTCTGTAATGGTCTTCATGGGGATGCAAAAAAACTTCATGAAACTCTATATCTCTTTGGGAGGGCCCCTGGGATGGTTATTAATGACATAAAATCTTCGATGTCAATTCAAAATTTGGAAGAGGAATAGATTGAACTCTACATGTATGTTTTCCCTTTTGAGGTTAAGGATTTCAATGTTGGGCTGAAATACTTGGGTTTTCATCTAAAACCCAACAACTAAAATAAGGTAGGTTGGTTATGGTTGATAACAAAACTGGAGAAAAGGTTAAACATCTGGAGCCATAAATGTCTTTCCAGGGCAAGACGGTTGGTTCTAGTCAAATCTGTTCTGGAGGCTATACCAGTCTACTAGATGTCATTAGCTTGGATACCAAAAGGTATCTTAGAAAGAATAAGGAAACCATGCTCAAAGTTTTAATGGGTAGGAAACCAAGAAACAATGGTCTTTCCCTGGGTTAAATGCTCCACCCTGGATCTCCCAAAATATCTGGGAGGATGGGGCCTAAAGAATATATTCCTCTTCGCAAAAGCTCTCGCTACAAAGTCAGGGTGGAGGATAATTTCTACAGAAAATATTTGGACCCAGGTGGTAACCCACAAATATATTAAGCCTGACTCATTAATGGAATGGATTAGAAGACCATGTAAGAAAAAAATTGTGGCTTCTATTATCTGGAAGGCAATAGTTTCCTTCTTTGACGTGATAGGATATGGATTGGCGTGAAATGTTGGTAAAGGAAATAAGGTCAGATTGGGTAGGGATCCTTGGTCGAGAAGTGAGGGTTCTCATTTTCTTTCGGAAACTCTGATCATGAGACTCCAAGAGAAAGGTTTTTATACCATGTCAGGTTGGTGATCCTAATCACACTTCAATCTAGTCTTGGGAATGGAAGTCACACTGTGAGTTGGGATTAGAAAACAATTTTGAAGCTCCTTGTGCAAACTACATCAGAGATTTAAAGTTATCTCATATACAACTAACGGATAGGGAAGACGAGTTGGTATGGGTGGTAGAACCTTTTGGAATTTATTCGCCAAAGGTGGGCTACATACAACTCAATTTATATCTCCATCTCATAATCCTAAAATGGTGGTGGAAAGGTTTGTGGAAGATAAATTTCCCTCTCAAATCAAAACTTTTTTTATGGTGTTTACTATTTAAAAAAGTGCCTACTCGGGAAACAATGAAAAAACATCAAATAACAGGGTCGGGATGGTGTTCCTTGTGTAAGACATAAGAGGAATCTCAGGTTCATATTTTCTTGCAATGCTCCTTCATCAAGGTAGTTTGGCAAGAGATTTCCAGAGTGTTGGGTCTAGCTCTCTTTAGCAAGGGAAAATGGTGGAAGAATCTTGGAAGTCTTGGGTTTCAGATGCTTCATCATCAAACATTAAAACTTTACCACTCCTTGTTTGTTGAAGTACATGGTTGGACAAAAATTCTATAATATTTTATAGCAAAGGAATACCCTTAGAAATTATTGTTGCTTAATGTTTAAGTATCCTTGCCCATTTCCCTCAAACTAAAGGTAAGGAATCTAGAAGGGTAATCCAAGCATAAATAATTAATCTTCAAAGACCTTGGGCTTTCTTTGATGGGGCATCTCAAAATAAGAACTGATTATGTGGAGGTGGGGCAGTACTACACATGTCGGATCAGATGAGTTTTTATATAAAAATGGGTTTGGGGGCTGGAACAAACAATTTTGCAGAACTGATGTCTCTCAAACTGTTGGTCCTCTTTGCAAAAGAAAAAAAAACGTAAACTCTATTCAAGTTTTTGGTGACTCTCAAATGGTGGTAAAGTGGGTTCGGAATCTTCAACAATGTCACAACACCCTATTACTACCTATTCTTTAAGAAGTTCAAAGACTCATTGCTACTTTTGATACTTTCAATATTCATCATGTTTACAGGGAAAGGAATATAACAACATATCATTTGTCAAAGGTCGAGCTTCATCTGGAGCAGGGTCAATGGTTGATATGTGAAGAGAACAATGACACTTTTTATGAGTATTATCACCGCCTTTTGTTGATCATCTCCACCAGGTCCATCAGTAATATCTTTTTAGCTTCTCTAGTCTTTATTTTTTGGTATTAGGCTCTATTTTTTACTTTCTCGCAGAATTTATCTGGTTGCGAGTCAAGGATTTTATCGCTACAAAATATTGAAGAACAATTATGTTGAACATCTCTTATTGTTGTAATTTTTGTATCAAAATGTACAATGATGGACACCTTTGTATATATTTTTTGAAATAGTTTGATTTTAGCCCCTTTGTGGCACTGCCTCACTGACACCAAGGTCCCACTTGGGTATTTTTTCAGCAAATGCATATGGATATGCATCTACATAATGTAATTTTTGCTTCTATATGAAAGAAAATTACGCTTTTTCTGAGGAAAAAAATAGTATATATCTCAAGAAAGTAGCTTAATATTGAAAACTATATTGCAAAACATAGTTGAACTTGGAATAAATAAATAAAAACACGCCCACTATGGCCTTCATGCTTGATTTATGCTAATATCTTAAGGTCTTATTCCAGATGTTCCATTCCCAAGTCTCCAAGGGATTGATAGATTATTCCTTCTTCTTTTTCCAAATCTAGAGTAGACCCAATTTACATCCTTGGATGGAAACCGGAGACCGAGAGATCCTAGCCAAACCAAGAACCAATTGGTATGGCATGCTAAAATCAGCTTCAAGCTTCTCAATTTACCTTTTATGTTGTGTCACAATCTTCAATAACTCTACATACATAATGTTTTGAGCTTCATCTAGGATATAAACAATATTCTTCAAATGGGAAATGTCTACCTGATTATTTGCTAGAAGTCTCTCATATCTCCTTAAAGCTTGTTGTAGGTCCAGAGCTTGACACAAGAAGCAACAACCAGGGTAGCTATGCTCCATCATTTTCCAACCCTTCTAGGTGTTGCGAATGATTAAGATTGATGCACCATCGGTCCTCTTAGAGAAATCTTCAATACTCCAAGAAAAGGCCTAAGTCTATCATTAAAGGAAGTTCATACTCGTAGTAAGGTTTGGTCCACAATGTCCTTGGTCCTCCTTAAACCAAACAAAGCAATCTAGACTATCACTCGGATGGAAACTAACCAGGCCAAATTCCTCCCTCATCCCAACTCAGTAGACCAATAGTAAACAAGCCAAGTTCAATTCTAGAATATTCCCATCTCCATTCCTCATATTAATTCCAAACCGAATATGAAACTGCTCCTCCATTGTGATTGAACTAGCCAGGGTACCAGGAACTTCATGGGTATTAATGTCCCATCTCTTCCACTTAAATGATCTTTGTCATTGCTCATGCCTTGTATTATTGTGATTATCAAAAACTAACTTAGGGGACATAGGATAAGGTTATAGTCCCCCCTTTTGTTCTTAGTATTCCCACATTCAAAAGGACGACTTCACTAGCTAGGTGGTCTAGTTGGAAATCTTGATCTCTCAACACATAAAATAAATCCACAAAATCAAACTTTTCCACCTTCTTTTGTATTTTATAAATAAGTCTTTCCAAATTATAGTCCTTAGGATGGTTGAATGGTGCATGTTCCTACTGATGATTGAGGAGTCTCCTATAACCGAGAGGCTCCTAACTTTCCTTGAGTCGAGGATCCTTAATCCTTGAAAAAGATGCAATGCCTTGGCTTAATTGTTAGTTTCTTCACCTAGACCCCATTCAAACTTAGTTCCATATATTCCATTGTGTTGGGTAGGTGTTATATTATTTTCATGTGTGTGTGTGG
>JASDQU011376682.1:0-16397 GCA_032191745.1 Picea mariana
CTTCTTTATTCATGATCATGACTACAGGAGGAGTGTAGGGGCTCGTACTAGGGAGGATAACACATGTGTTAAGAAGTTCTTGAACCATTTTCTCGATTTCAGTTTTTTGGGAAAAGGGGTGATGATAGGTATAGATATTGGGAGGAAGGCTTCCTGGGACAAGGGGAATGGAATGATCATGAACACCATGGGAAGAAGGGAGTCCCTAAGGAGTGGAGAAAACCAATTGATATTTAGAGAGGATGGATTGGAGGTCCTGCGGCACTGAGGGTGTATCAGTTTCTTGTATGGCATGGAGTTGGGAAATAACGCCCAAATGACCTTTTTTGAGCAGCTTTTCCATGCGATGGGAACTAATAATCTCAGGGGATCCGGCGGTGATGCCTTGGAACGTATATTTTTGGCCCTCCTGGTTGAATTGCATTGTTAATTCCTTAAAATCCATGAGAATGGGACCCAAAGTCCTTACCCAGTCTGCACCCAACACAATGTCACAACCACTCATGTCAATAGAAAACATATGAGATTTCAGGTGGTAGTCACCAATTTGGAGGCACACATTTTCACAATGCCCTCCACATTTCATGTACTCGCCATTGGAAATCATGATTTGGAAATTATTGATTACATAGATATAGAAATTAGTTTCTTGGGCAATGCAACGATGAAAAAAATTATGGGTGTTGCCACTATAAACAAGAATGATGACCTTCCTATGCTTGATGTAGCCAATTAGTTTGAGGGTTTGGGGAGCAGAGAAGCTTGTGAGAGCATTTAGGGAAATGACCAGTTCTACTTCGGGAGGGTGTAAGGGAGGGGTAATGTCGGTGGGTTCAGGTGACTCAGACATAAGGGGAGCTTCAACATCCTCTTCTGAAACATCCTCTAAGATGGCCATAAAAATATTTTTTTTCTTACACTTGTGTCCTGGAAAATATTTTGTTCTACAATTATAACAAAGGCCTTTGAGTTGGTGTTCATCCATTTCGACCCTGGTCAATTTTTGGATCTTTAGTGGAGTAGAAGGAGGAGTGGGATTTACTGGTTTAGTGTGAGGAATAAAGGAGGTTTTCTAGTTTTGAGAAGAGACAACATGTTGTGATTCCTTAGTTCATTTAGTAGCCTTCACCAAACTCTGAGGACAAGCCATGAGGACATGGGCACGAATATCATCCTTGGGTCCACTGATAAAACATTCTCAAAAAAAAGCATCCGACATGCCCTCTGTAAGAAAATATAGTCACTCAAAAGCAGTTATAAAGTCTTACACTGTGCTAGATTGTTTCAACTTTTTCAAATAGCCTAAGTGGTTTGGTGTCAGTGTCAAAGCATTCATAAATCTCTTCCAAAAAGTGTGTCCAAGAAACATACCCTTGACGGGCAGCTTTTCTCCATTTCCATCATCGCCAACATTCTTGATCTAGATGGAGAACACCATACCGGAGTTTGGCCAAGTCATCTGTAGTGTCATACAAAGAGAAATATTGTTTCATTTGAGTTACCCAACCAGTGGGATCTGAGCCATGAAATTTGGTCACATCCACCCGAGAAAGGCATAGATCACACTGAAAGTGATGGGGCTGAAAATTATGGGAATGAGAGGAAGTTTCATCTTCGATATGCAAAGGTGGGCCAGATAAAGGGGGATCTGCAAGGATATGCATCTTGGTGCAGATCATCGAAGCGACAGATTCAAGTTGGGTAGTCATGTATTATTTGAGGTCTTCTTTGAGTTCCATGATTGAGGCAGCGATGGAGGAATGCATGTTTTTATTGATGGTGGCAATATTGGCACTGATCTATCTCACTTCTTGTTGGGTCTCTGTGAAACTAGATTGCAAGGTATTGAAGCGAGCTTTTGTTGATGGGCGTAAGTGACACACCATCAACTGAAAGGTCAAATCCGGACTGGGGTTGTCTAAATAACTCAAGCCATTTGGATTGAAAATACCTGATGGGTTTAATGGCTCCATTGGCCAACTAAAGTCCTAAAAATAATAAAAGAAATGAAAGTAATCTATAAAACTACGATACTATGAACATAAATTTAATAATTTACAAGTGTTAAAATAGAAACATGAACATCTGCATGTGATTATGAAGAGGGTATATACAAATTGCAAGGTTTATAGGATATCTTGTGAAATAGATGTTTTAAAATGATTAAGAAGTAGATAAAGAAAGCACATACATTTTATGTTTTCTGTTTACAATCTAAAGAACTAAAGAATACTAATAAAACACAATTGAAATAAGAACAGATAACAGTCAAAGCTAATTCAAATTGTTCCTATTTCATTGATAAATAATCAAACTAAAGAAAATGTAAGTAAACTGACCTGTAATTAATCAATTAAAATGAGTTTATGTCTCTGCACAATTCAAGCTCCTAGTTTTCCTTCCTATGAGGAAAACTCGTAATAGAATGGTGTCAGCATTCCCAGAACAAACTCAAAGGTGTTTTGGAACAAGAATATAACAGTAAACAAATAAATATACAGATCTGATGATATTATAATGATGAACACTTATAATAAAAGAAACCTTAATACAAAGCATTCATGCAATACATCATCCAATATCCAGCATAAATCCACGATATTTAAATGAAATATTGATCATAGATGTAATATAGGACAGTAAATTATGGACGTAATTAAAGTGCTAAAATAATATGAAATATCATACGGTGATCAAACTAAAGTTGTATAAACGTAATAACATTTCATAAGATAAAGGCAAAACATAATGGATAAGAACCACGCTGGTCTAAAGCCAAGGAGTGAACATCTTCTCCATATCAATATTGAAATTCATATATCCATAATGTGTCCAAACCAAAGTTGTCCTCACTACTAAGAGTGACTAGTATTTAAACTAGTTTGGGATTCAAATTCTCTTATCATACAAGATAGAGTTGAATCCACAAAAATAAGATAATATTACAAAAATAGTGAAACTAGAAACCACTCATGCATGAGTTGGTTTTTCAAAAATAAACAAAAGTTTTATAAACATAAAGAGGTAGAAACTATTGAATAATTGAGCGTATGATTCAAAGTGTTTTCTCCCTGCAATCAGCATCATAATCATCCATTTCCTGTAGATAGAAAAACTGATTTGATATTCAGATAACAATACTAATTATTATTCCAAAGAGACTGGCTACAGAATCATATATTTTGTAGCTAGTCTTATTATTAGCAAATGAAATCAAATTAAATATCCCTATTTTTTTTTTATAACAAAATGGAATAAAATGAAAACAAAATCATTTTACCATTAGAAATTAGCAAAAGAAGGATCTGACAGTTCGAAATTTATAATGGCTTTGAAACTAGTTGTGTTTTTCATTATGATATTCCCGGACTTCTTGGATCTTTTGTTTTCCCTCTCTGTGTGTGCCTTCAAGTTATCTCATTCCAATAGGACATTCAGAGTAGCCAAGCGTTTTACTTGAGCCTGTAAGAGCGAAATATCTCTATAATAACACTCTATCCAGTCTAGGAAGTTGTCACCGTGCACTGGGGTAATGGCGGACTGGCGTGGAATACAGTCGACAATGGGTGCTTCATTTTTACCTGTGGCTTGTTCTAGGTCATGACTAATACCTGCAAAACCTTCTTTTCCCTTGAGACACAGGGGTAGCTTAGTCATGAAATCATATTGTTCAACCGGGGTAACAGCCTCTTTCCTGGGATATTGATTTTATGGGTCTTCATGAGCCAAGAAATCGTTTATCTCTCGGTTTGAACATTGATCGTTGACCTCAATCTTAATGATCGAGCTCAGATGATCACTTTTTCTATTTCTTAATTTTCTAGAAATCAAACGACCAGCCTTCTTATTCCTAAAATTTAAATCTAAGATCTGTTGTTTCTTTCCCTTAAGGAAATTCTTCACAACAGGTTTATCGTTATTGTTCACATTACATTCGTTCATAGGCACAGGGTGATCTTTCTCTTTTAATTCGATAATTACTTGTTCCAAAGGTCTTCTAGGTGAATATCTACATGGTAATTCCTTATCGACAAGGGTTTCATCAACAATAGAATTTGGTTCATTGAATTCAGGGCCACCAAATAAATTGAAGACTTGGCTTTTGATCACTGGTCTATCCAAACTGCGGTTTATAATTAAATGAGGGTTGACTGTATCGTCAACCTTGGCGAAGCCATTTTGGATCAGAAAAACCTCCCAATTATCACTGATTTGCGATAGGTGGGAAACCAATAGGATCTTAACGAGTCTGTGATGTAACAGACTCGACAGAGAATTCATGCTCTGTCGCTTATAGCACTTAGACATTTTTTAAAGGCTCATTAATAGGTAAAAATGCATATTCAACTCAAACCCTATGAAAATCATAAGCAACCGAATGTGGTACAAAAAAACCAACCCATATCGGCCTTCACAAGTGAAAAATTGTTTTAAAATTAAAACGAGACCGTGCCATCTAGGTTTTAGAAAAGCAATGGGAATACCTTTTGTACAGCAAGTGTATTTGCAGGAAGCCATGAATAAACTCCATGGGAAATCCTCTATTTTAGCATTCTTAAACCACTTTTCACCTTTCAATCGAAGTCTTGTCACTCTGCTTATGAAATCCTCTATTATTTCTAACTATACATCCCTGACCTTGGCCCTAAAACTGTCGAAAGTGTGTGCAAAAGCATGTGCAACCTGGAGATTGTAGCCTTCGAACTTCTTGAGGAACACATCCCACCTATGAGCCTTCAGGTCTTCTATGGCGTCATCATGGGATAGAAGATCTTGGCATCTATTTGGCTCAATACAAACCATGGGTGCCATTGCCACTGTGAAAAGAATACAACAGATATCATAAGGGATAGGTTTAGGTTTCCAATGGATGAGCAACAGAGAGAGGTCTAAGCGAACTGTAATGGCACGAAAAATGAAAAGTTTGGGGGCTGTCATAACTTGGAAATAATATTTAGGGAAAAATAAAACCAGAGATCTTGTAAAACTACGAACCATTTCCCACAATGAGTGCCAAACCCTCCACAGTAAAAATCCCCAATTTGCATAATGAATGATCTCATTAATATTCAGGCCAGCAAAGTGAATTGAAAATGTAGGTACAACATGCCTGTACCAATTGATATGAATGTTGATATGAAAATTTAGCTCATGAAAACTATATCAATTGTTAACCAATGTTTTTGTGCATTCAAACATTTCACAAATTAAATCAACAATAAACTATAGAACCAATGAAGTCATGGTACCCATAATACATAAAGATTTCAATAGTGTATTAATCAATAAGTTAATAAGACTTGAGTTTTAACCATATATAGGTGCCTTCTAAAATGATATTTCTAAGGTAAAAGATATGTAACCAAGACCAAGTCTTATATTTAAATTCATGCTTACAGTCATGAATTTAAAAAAAAAAAAAATGAAACTGCAAATGAAAAAAATCAATAAGATAAGCGTAACCAAATCATTGCCTGGAAACCCAGAAACATAAATATTTACAAATGGAAGGTTATGGAAGCTACATAAAGGTATAATCTCTTTGTGGGAACTTTGATTGTGATAAGAGTAAAAAATTATTGGTAGCTGCCAATAGCTTCCAAGTCTTAGCTACGAGTATGGGCCATGATGACTAGGGAATCGAAGAGGGGCGGGTGGGGTCAAATTTTTTGTTGAAAAATGATAGGTATGAATGTGATAAGGGAGAGGAGATAAATCCAATGGAATAGGTCTCAAATAATGGTGCAAAAATTTCTAAGATTTTTTTTTTTTTGTTTATACCTACGGATTTATACTCTGGTCTAAAGAATACTGCAATGATGAAATGCCCAAATGCTTAACCAGGAAGAAATGTGTAGTGATTTGGAAAATCGAACACAGTTGCACAGTAATAGATCCTGTCTATTTTATTTTTTGTTTTTGTCCCCAAGGGTTAGGTATTCAAGGGTTCTACAGACAAGGGTTTTCCATGTGCTATAGCTCTCTGATATACGTGCGGGGTTCAACACTAGTACTCGAACCAATATCTCAGGGCACCAACTAAGGAGGCTAGACCATGCCCTTATCCATACTACCTGACTACCCAAGTACTAGAGAGTATATTCTCGAGTGTTTTTCTTGGTGACACTATAGAAATCAAGTGGTCGATCGGTTTATCTAAAGAGGACTTCAGGAAATCTAGGTCGATCCGTATACAGGTGTTGTCTGATGTGTTACCACTCGAAGGGGTACCAACAGGGGTTATAAGGGTGGGAAACAGATGTGTCCTTAAGTACCACTTGTATTTCTTGCATGTATGAATCCCTCAACCGCTGGTTTATGTGCGTAATGACAGATCTTTGTAGCTTAAAGACGTTGGAATGCATCTCTATCCTGAAAAAAATTTACACACAATTTTCTTCCGAGGAAAGTGCTCTGATACCACTTGTAATATTCCAGATATAAAAATTATGCAGAATAGAAATAAAAATGATAGAAATGGCAGATGAACAACAATATAACCAGAACAACACCACAATAATATTGAAATGATAATAGAATAACACAAGAAAGAGAACTTCGATTACTAAGAGCAATGTTCACTTGCCTCTTCGAGGGGGAAACCTCCAGCCGAGCAGAGCTCTATTACAATAATATCCAAGACAACAGTTCTCATACCCTCGACTCATATTTATACTAAATATGTCTATCAAAAGAACCATCTAGAGGGAGATCCTTCTAGAAGAGGAAGCTTCTATTAGGTCTTCTTACATTCGACTTATTCTTCCTTATTGCTAGGCCTTATTAACATTGACCTTTATTACATTGAAATATATTATTGTACCTATGTGAGGGGTTAGGCCCCTAACACCCAGACCCCCCTGGGGTGGTAAGTGGTATTAGGGGGGGGGGTCCGGTGACACTTGGTGGTGACAAGTGTCCAAGGGAAACAGCTTTTCCCGGACCCTTCTTTTAGTTGAGTGACGTCAGGGGGGGTCCAGGATATGGAAAAAGTCATGTGGGTTTAGAACTTAGGTTATTTTTTAGCTTTATTATTGTTTTGTTTTATTATTGTTTATTATATGTATTTATTTTTTATTTGTTTTTATTTTTATTAAGTTTTATTTTGTTTTATTTAATTTAAATATTTAAATGTTTTATTTAATTTTTAATTAATGTTTAATTCTAATACACTAACCTAATTTCTAAATTAAACAAACTAACCTAATTACTAATTATTTAATTAATTATTGTTAATTAGTTCAAGCCTAGGTTTCAATTAATTATTAATTAATTAGTAATTAATTTATTATTAACAAGCCTAACCTAGTTTTATTAATCTAACTACACTAATTTAATTTAATTAACATTATTATGTTAATTAGTGTTAAAAAATGTCACTAACCATTTATTATTAACCTAATGTTTTTTTTATCCTAAGCTTGTTTATTCATGTAGGGACGAAAACAATGGAGGGGTGAAAAAATGGAGGGTAAGGGCATGAAGTGTGCAGCAGGGTGATGAAGGATCGGGAGAAATGGATGGAGGGAGAAGTGAAATCAATCGAACCCAGCAAGCTAGATGTCTTCGTTACAAGAGCAATTCCAAATAGGTAGCTGAATAATCAAGTCACCTATGATTATAGGACCCCAACACCATCTATAGTTTGATTGTGGCACGCCAAAAAAACGTTGTTTAGGGCCCCAAAACGGACCTGGAAGTAAAAAAATATGTTTTTACATGAAAACTTCCAAAATAAGCAGGTTGGATTAGGTGGGAGGCCACTAGTATCCACCTAGAAGATGTGTAGGGCTTCATACAACCCCAGAAGTGTAGAAACCACAATTACAAATAAGTACAAAAGAACGTGTTGAACTAGAAACTGACAAGAGGAGCAAGTTGGAATAGGTGGGTGGCCACCAATATCCATCTGGATCAGTCATCCCCCCTTAGGAATCAATGGTCTCCATTTCATTGAGTTCCCAGGGAAGATGGAAAAACGTTTTCTGAATGTGAGTCTTGGTGAGCTGCATGCCTTGTTGGAGAATTTGTGTTGCTCAATCTGTGGAAGAATGTCAAAAACCTATTGCTGATGGGGTTGAATCTGTTACACCAACTTGTTGTCTATGGGTTTGACAAGGCATTGTGTAGGCACCATTGTAGGTGAAGAAACAATATATTCTTTCTCTTTGACAATCTGCTTTTGTTGGATAGAAGGTGTTGAGGCTACAGTGGTTGTAGTGGTCTTATGTGCATCCTTTGAAAATACTATGAAGAGGATGAATTTTGCAGTATGAGAGATTACCTTGCGGCATTGTTTTAGTGGAGAAGTATTCGGAACTACCTCTAGTATCCTATAGAGTTGACCTCCCATAGTAATAATGACACTATGGGGTCTAGACTCATAGACATCATGATGTTTCCACATATATGGTTGGCCAAAAATAACAACATAGACATCAAGAGGGTCAACATCACACACTACCTCATACTTGAAGGGTTGGATGCCATAGGACATGTGACACTGTTGGTTGACACAGATATCTCGTCCCTGGTGAAGCCACCTGATGTTGTATGGTTGTGAGTTTGGTGTTGTCGACAACCCCAAATGTTTGACGACCTTAGATGAGATAAGGTTCTTTTGGATGTCGTTATCAACAATGAAATGCAATGGGGTCCCCTTCACCCACATCTATGAATGGAAGAGGCACTCCCCCTCCTCAAGATATAATGGTTCTTCTGGTTGAATTGTTTTGGTCATGACAATAGAAGTGGGGTCTGCATCGATGATCTATCTATTTTCAATATTTTCTAGATCAGATTCTAAATCAGGGTTCGGCTCTGTGTCGTTGACCTCGGCCAACAATGACTGTTTCGAGAAAAAATCATCGGTGTTATGCCAGGGGATTTTTTGGAATTCAAACCACTTCCCGACATCATTCTTCATCTTTCCTCTACCCTTCTTGTTTTGTGTCTTGGACTGGTTGTCTAGAGGCTGTTGGTTAGGGTCATCTTTACCATGCTTTGGTTGTTACATATTTGCAGACCTGAATTCCCATTTGTTCTGGTGCCTAAATTTCTACTCGATTTTGACAACATATCGATGGGAATCTCCCAATGATGAGATGTTTAGGAAATCCATTTAGGTTCAGATGTACCTATGCAAAGCCCCATAGTATTTTAGAACTAGATGTTGCTCAGAGTCTTTGATACCCAACTTGGTGCGCAAGGTATGAAAAGTATTTGTGAACTACGACACTATTTGGATATTCTCTTGCCATAGTGTGGTCCATCTCATGTACTGGTCTTCATAGTTATCAACTTGATAGTACTGTTCCTTGACCGCATCCACAAAAAATTCCCAAGTGGGCTCAACACCATATATTTCAAATTCCTCTGTGGAACTTTTCTCCTGGTAAGTTTCCCACCAATGTTTGACATGGGGGAGAGCCTTTAGGAGTGCGAAGGTGATATTTTCTCTGTCGAAAAAATTTTGAACAAAGAAATAACCTTCTAATAGATTTACCCATTTTTCTAGGGCATCCGCATCTATTTGACCTTCAAATATGGGAATATCAAATTTAACTTGTACCTTGAAGGGACAGGTTCCTTTAAAATGGTCGCTTGATGAAAATGTGCATGTTTTTATCGGCAGGTGTTGAAGGATGTGTGAAAAATTCTCCATCATTTCATCCCTTTGTCGCGTGAGAGATTGCTCAAGAAACATGTTAATAGAATCTTTTGCTCTGTCGTTTTTCTTTTCTATCACCATCAAGGGTTTCTTGTTCGTACAAGAGTGATTTTCCTCAAGAGAGACAAGATCGAGACCCAACTGGCTATACTCAAACCTCGTTAAGGAAATGCACTGAAAAAATATCAAGAGCATATTGCTCTGATACCACTGATCCAGATTATTTTCAGAACGAAATGAAAGCAGAGAAATTACAATGAAATACTCATGAAAATTCCTAGAAACAGAGAAATACAACAATACTTGATTTCTATTAATGAATGAATTGTAAAGAGACTGTAAAAATATAGAGTGCCAGACTCGCTAGAATGGTGACATATTTATCTCTAAGAAGAGATGTGATGGCTACGCTCATTCGCAATAAGATGATTACAACGAGGCTCTGAAGGCCTTTTTATGATAAACATGAATGTCAAAACCATAGACATCCAAAAACCTAACCCTAGGAGATGAAATGCCAAAAGTCATGTGGGCCTCGTTTGGGTAAGTTAGTACATTAACTTCCTAAGGTCGTAACTTTTGCATACGATCTATGTGTTAGGCACGTGATAGCTCATTGGAAAGGTATTTTCGAGAAATGTGCATTATGCTTTCAAACTTTGACTCAGTCTACAATTTGACTGTGGCACGCCAAAAAAACATTGTTTAGGGCCCCAAAACGGCCTTGGAAGTACAGAAAGATGTATTGACATGAAAACTTCCAAAATAAGTAGGTTGGATTAGATGGGAGGCCAGTAGTATCCACATGGAAGATGTGTAGGGATTCACACAACCCCAGAAGTGTAAAACCCACAACTACAAAGAAGTACAAAAGAACATGTTGAACTAAAAACTGACAATATGAGCCAGCTGGAATAGGTGGGTGGCCACCAATATCCACCTGGATCAATGAACCAAGTAAGATCTCTGGATCAAAGCGCAACACAAAATTGCATCATTTATTTATATTCATAGGTTATATCAGTTGCATCCCAAAAAATTTCACAAATGAACCAATATCGTTTTGGATCTTCGTCGCCTTCATAGATCGAGATACGATTGAGGCCCATTGTTATTTTCTTGGATTTTTTCGAGGATGAAACTAATGCAAGATTTTGGGTTGAAGTCTACTGGGAAGTCAAACTTATTTTTGGAATTGAAGTCTGACTATTCGACTCGACTAATATGATCTATTGTTGTTTTTCAGTCAAAATGTGTTCAAGTGTTAATTGTGCTTGTTCTTTGCTTGGATTTATATCATCTGTTTGAAAAAAATTATATATATACTTGACAAATCATCCTTTGAATGGTTTTGTCGATTCGTTTTCATTATCTGTTGATTTAGAATCTTCCAAAAGTAGATTTAGCAGGAGGGAGGAGTCTATGAGATCTCTTGTATGAAGGAGTATATCCTCTAGTTATGTTTTCTTTTGCTTTAATTAGCAATGTGTCTCTTATCTAACCAAAATTTTTAGTTCGACACCCACACCCTTGGTGATTATGTATCCACATGAATTCTTTGGTGGAGGAATTCTATAATATGTGGCTTGAGGCTTCTTATAGGAGAAATTCAAACCACGAGTCATGAATATTCAATCTCCTTATCGACTTGATCAATTTCTTGTTGGGTGCCACTGACTTCCATACTCACTTGCAAGTTGTTACTCCTCCTAGGAGTCGTCGGGCGCTCTTAAGGGCCACTCCAATGATTTTTTGTGCCTAGGTAAGTTTCCTATGAGAATTTCAAGGATCCTTTTCATTTTGTAACTCTTCTTGGTTCTTTTATCTCTTGTCCTGCTCCAATTTTTGAATATTTGTTGAGGGTTTATGGGTCTGCATTCAACATCCAAACTTCTCACTTGATTCAGTTATCTTACTCCCAACTTCTGACATGTTCAAATTGGGTGTGCTTCGACTTCTACTTCAACTTAAATCATCTCATGGATTATCCAACCCCCCATCACCAACTTGACTTACTCATGGCCACCGATTTTTCTCATTCTTGTTAGATTCATTTCTTCATAAAATAGTCCCAAGCTTCTCTCGTGTCTTTGTAGTTAGATGAACTAGAAACGCTTCCCCCTCTTCATGTTTTTCTTGCCAATTGGAATTTTGAGAATACTTTTTTAAAAGGGTTTGGTATTCAACGATGTCCTCAACTCCCTTGTCTAAAAGGAACTTATGAATAAAAGACGGGACAATGCAAAGGAACCCATTGTGTTATTCTGTGTAGAATTTGTTTTTGATGGTTTTGACCGACTCTCTATATTTAATCGCTTGTTCTTTAATGTAATCTTGCACAATATTCTCAAACCACTCGTTGAGGTTTGTTCTCCCTCCATTTATGATTTTTTGCATCAAATTTTCATCGGGGATGATTCTACGCATTGTATTGATTGATATATTCGTATAGTGTTTCAGGAATGGCTTCCAGGAATCATTCATGCATCTCTGGAAATAAATCAATGTGTGCTTCAGCCAGCATTAGTCGGTTTTTTCTTGCATAATTTTTAATATAATTAGTAATCTTACGCTCCCATCATTCGTGTATGTCCTCCAAAGTTAACATCTATGTTCCTTTTTCTCTATGCATGCCTAAGTTCAAAACTACTAACAATGGAACCAATGTTGTAGTCTAAGAGAAAGTATGAGAATATATAGATAAAACCTTACATAGAGAAACACACATTAAAACATCATATATAGAAACACATAGAAGCACAAGTAGAAATATACACTAAGTGGGAGAACTATTAATGAATTTTATTAGATAGCCAAAACATACTTTGTCTTTACATTACGTAGTTACACACACACACACACACATGATATACAATTACTAGTTGGTTGCATTCTTTAACTGTTTGGTTGGTTGAATTTAACTTTCTATTCGATCGACTTCCTTGACCAACTTCTGTAGTCGACTTGACTAGTCAACCAACAAGTCTAGTTGACAGAGCCAACTAGCCCCTACAAAAAGAGGCCCATTGTCTAGCTTAGTGATGTAGATATTTGTTCATTAATTTTAAGCAAGGTAACCCATATTCCTTTGTTTCTTAGTGAAATTTGCATTTGCATATGTAAACCTTTTGATGTTTGGGATAAGATGTAAACCTTTTAGGTTTGGTATTTTTGTGAAAATAAATAGAGTTTATAATTGATAGTGTCTTCTTAAAATAATTTTCTTGCTTTGATTTTGGATTTCAATTAGAAGAGTGGACAACTAAACCAATTTAGCTTTAGGGTTTGTGAGAAATTGTTATTTAACCTTGCCTGTATGCAATGTTATCTCTTTCCATTTAACAATTACCCAATAACTCAAAATCCCTGCATGGATCAATTGTTCATCACCAAAATTCAAACTTGAAGAATCCTTTCCTTCATAAGACTAGGCTTTGATGGTAACAAAGTACAATTGATCTTTGGTATAATATATTACACTTTTCATGGCTTGGCTCCATGAATAGAGAGCCTTGGAGTTTGTCGTTTCAAATTGTTTCCTCAAACCATGACTATTGGGTTAGGTAGTTATGCAAAGGTACAAGAAGCAAACCTATCCTATATTCCTCATCTCTTATATATATTTATCTATCTATATAGTGCACTTGATACTCTTGAGTCTTAACTCGTCAAGGATTTATGTTTGTTGATATTTCAAGAGAACTTAGTCGAGGGTTCCAAAACATACTACTTCCTATTAATTTTGTCTTTTTTTTATCACTAAAATAATATGAGAATAATTCCTCGTCTTTTGTTTATCACTAAAATAATATGTCAATAATTCCTACGTTCTTTAATTAGAGAGACCCTTAAGTATTTGTATTTAATCCATTTCATTTATGAGCATCTTGAGCTATGAGGTACAAGAACCTTTGGAAGTGTTACTGTAGGTTTGGAGAGCATACTTTGAGAGGTGGAGAACATATATTCCCAAAAGGACAATAACAACATTTCTTGTAGTTTACAATAATGTCTTAGGACATTCCATAACCCATTTTTCTGAGATCATGAATACTTAAATAAAAAATGCATATGATAAACGTGGAGTTGTGTTTGATGAACTTGTTTGGCTCAAGTTAAGATCTCAAGATTATCTAAAAATATAAATAATGTATGTTACAATAATTTGGTATGATGGTACAAGCACCTTTAGTAAATTGTCTTTAGCAAGAATGGTCACTCTTGTATTTATTTGAATGGTGAGTGAGATGAGAAACCAAGAACTATTCATTAGTAGTAGTTCCTTTTAGTTTCAGTTGTAGCCTATTTTTTCATTCTTGGTAGGAATTTCGGCATCATGATGAAAAATGTTATTTCTATCAGGAATTTTAGGAGAAACATCTTCTGATATATAAACCTGAAGAAGGCTCTCCTTCATAACACCAAAAATAAGAAGAAAATGAAGTTATAGATCTTGAAGCTCCTTTGTATGAAAGTGTTATTGTACTAATATCTTATGAAAATGATTATACTAGTGATTTATTGATATATATTATGTACCAAATATAAAACATCTTATTTTTTTTCCTAATTCTGATTTGGGTTTGATTTTTGTAATTTATGCATCACCTTTTCAATCCATCAGTTTAATATTATTTGTGTAGGGTCTAATTGAGGTGAACCTTGATCTATCAACAATGGAGGAAAGAAATGACTTGGATTTAGATATTGTTACATATGGTAAGTGTTGTAATTAGATACTAGTTTTAGTTATCTTTGGATTTTGGATGCCATTTATGTGGAAATAATGAAACATTTTATTTTTAATAGTGAAGATTCTATTACAATGTGTTAATTAAGCATGATATGTTTATTTGTTCTACTTTTGTATAGGTGCTCAAACACCCCATGATTCTAATATAATTCTAGGCATGGAATTGGATGGTAGTAGGTGGGAATTGGCTCTTGTCGCTACGCCTACCAGTAACAATTATAGTAAATTGGTAAGGTTACTGTCCCTATCCATTATGTGGAGATGCACTAGAATTCGTGAGTCTGAATGTACTAGGAATTTTGAATCTTGGGTGTGTTAGTTGACTCAATGTGTTCAACTTAAAAGTAGTATATCACACCTGACTTAAATTTATATCTCTTGCTTGCTTTATAAATGTTGCTATAGAAAATAATCTTATATCATTGGTGCTACTAGAGTTGTCATTATTGTGTCAAGAAGATAATTTATCATGTTCTCACACGATTGATCACTTAATGAGAATTACCCTAGACAAACTCTTTATTGCATTGATGTATTCAATTCTCCTCTTAGCTGTCAAATATCAAGCATGCTTTATTCATATGCATGTTAAAAGTTTCCACAACAGCTAACGTAATATAGTGAGAAATGGAGAAGGATGAGGACTCTATAGAACTTGTGTAGATGAACATGACACTATATTTTCTTAGGAAGGTGTGGTAATATATTTCTCAAAAATTTTGAATGGAAGTACATGGAGGATGAGGAACCTTATGTAATAAACCTCCCAAGCTATATACAACCTCATGTTCTAGTTTTCAAATCAAAGTGTAAACCAAATCGATTTGGATGTTGAATCTATGCTAGTATTGAATTTTATAAAATTTGAAATAATCATAATTTCAAGTAGTGCCTAACAATCCACAAAATACAGGGTGGAATCCACAAAGGAAAAACTATTATGTTTCACAGTGAGAGTGCCAACCATCAACATAATCAACAATTAGTATAATCTATCCATTAATCCACAGAAATAACATAAAAATTCAAAAAGACCCATTAGAATTTCCATAGACATGAGCAACATTTTCCTTACTGATAATATTAGTTTCAAAAAAGGAGAGTTGAGGTGAAATATGTACTGAGATCAGAAACTAGATTTGCTCAAAATCCTAGTGTTATAAAAACAGGATCGCGGAGCAATAAAATAAAACAAATGCGGAAATAAAATACAGAAGATACACAATACAATAGAGACACAGATATACGTGGTTCACCCAATGTGGGATACATCCACCAAAGAAATTTCCAATTCCTTTCTTTATTATTACCCAACAATCGAAGGGATACAACCTACAACAAACTCATCGTAACTTCATCTTCTTTCTCTCACAGTCTCCTATCTTAGAATACAATATTCTCTATCATACTTAGCCGCAATACATTTCCCTCATAAAAGAGGTTTTCCTTCTAGGGAAAAAAACCCTAACATAATTTATACCGTTAGATATGCCACCTTATAATGAACGGTCCAGATTTACAATGAAATTACAATATACTTTTACAAGGCAGTTTTTCCTTCAGGGTCATGCTTTCCCCTGGACCCCGCAGAGGGGGTAACCCCCCTCTACACTCCCCCACATGGAAGAGTGTACATTATTCTGGGTTGTAAAGTCTTCATGGGTTATAAATGTGGTTGAAAATAAAGACCTCTGAATATGGAAGATAATCAGGCTCCACAACCAATAATCTCCCACTTGGAGACTGATCTCAACAACTCCACCATTGTTGTATCTGCTGGACTATGAACCTTATTGGACATGGAAAATTTCTCATCTTCATATTCATGCTTGAAGACCAGTTGAAACTGAGCAAGAACTCAGTTTCTCCCTGGTTACTCCCTTTTTTAACATGTCTGCAGGATTCTGGCTAGTGTGTATCTTTTCCAACTTCAAATGTCCATCTTCCAAGACAGATCATATGAAATGGTACCTC